>JAVSBS010002165.1:34827-55749 GCA_033124195.1 Coracias cyanogaster
CTGTACCGTCGACGGTTGTATTTTGTTTAAACACATCACCAAATGGATTCTGCTGCTGACCAAATGGACTTTGTTTGTTCATACCACTTGCACCGCCAAATGGGTTTTGGCCACTCATATTACCGAATGGATTTTGACCGCCGCCCATCTGCTTGGCCAGATACTCCATCTGCAAACCACCAAACCTGGGGCTGCAGGAACCAGCAGGAAAGTAAAGAGGTGTCTTAGTTGCCTGGCTGTGTAAAAGTCCCTGAGCTCTGGTCCTCGACAGCACCTTGTTACAACGGGGGAATTTGGGAAAGCCAAAAGTGGTGCCATAATTGGAGAAAAAGAGGAAAATCATGTGGCAGAAATAAAGTGAAAATAAAAATAATGTGAAATACCATTTCTTTCTTTCCCAGTGTGCAACTGGAATGAAAATGCAGGCATGAGCAGAACGCTGCTGACATGATGCCACCCAACACCTGGAGGTTTTAACAGTTCACCGGTCATGGTCATGCTTGGTTTTGGGTCCCAGGCTTGGTGTGTCTTTACAGCAGCTTGGATCCACTGTCCTTTTTAAGAAAGAGGGTGTGAAGGAGCAGTGTAACAGCAGAGATGATTTGAGTACCAGTGTCTGGGAATATTCCCTTGCACTATTTACTAATAACGATATAATCATCCCTTGTAGGCTAGCATCTGATTAAACACTGCCAGTGCAAAAAAAAAAAAAACCTCAAACCGTCATTTATGGCAGTTGAATGTGTTGCGGTATAGTTGGGAACAAAGAATTCAGGTTCTGTCTAAAGCCTAAGTGAGACTGTCTGGGGTGCACAGTGTTAGGGAGGGAGATTAAGAAATCATCATGTGTAATCGTGTGAGAGCGAGCTCTTGATGGAGCAGTGGGACAGAAAGGATGTCTGCAACTCTGGAGAGCAAGTAGAAGCTGGGAGGTGACCGTCACTTTAAAGGGGGACACACTGGCTGGTGTCTGTGCTTGAAGAAGGATGGGGAAATGACAGGAAGAATTCAAAGGAGAGCCACAAATGGCTTGAGATTGCCAAACCACAACTCCAAGCTTAAGGAACTCAATTTATTTGGCTAATTAGGATGAAGGCTAGCAAGGAGGTGATTTGATTGCTGTGTCTAGTGGAAGAAAGCTTCAATCAGCAGGTTTGGTGTGGAGGGAACCCTTGGGAGTTCTATGCCTTTTTCCAGATTTTAGAGGAAATCACAATGTCTCTCTGGCCTTACAGCTTTAGTCTAAAATACTGGGTTTATTATGCAGAGGTCTTGGGTGAAAGGGAGTGATCTACAGTGTACTGAAAGCAGGATGGATCATTTGAGCCTTTCTCCTTTTATGCTCAGAAGTCTGATGCTCCACAACACCTTCCTTCCGTGATCCCTGGGGCAGGACAATTCTCTTCCACAACAGTGGGCATAGTTTAAACTATCAGGTCAAAATGCTTTGGAGCCGTCTCATCTTAAGGTAGGCATCTAAAATAAGTGGGTTTCTCTCTGGTAATGACTGTTGTCCTCCAGTGACTATGGCAGGAAGCCAAACAGCTGGTTGAGATGTGGACTCCTGCACTTTGGATGCCTGAAGCTGCACAAGATGACCCCTCTTCTCACTACCTGCATGAGTGAGAAGGAGCTACTAGAACAAAGCACCTAATGAAGAGCTGTCTGACACTATCTGAGCCAAAAATAATACGGAAACTTTAATCAGCTCTAACAAGCCGAGAAGTCCCTGGAGGTCTCATACCAAGCCTGACCCACTTGCTGGGCCCCAGCAGTGCAGCACCAGGTACTCTGTCTGCCTTCAGAGGAGGGAAAGGACAGCAATCTAAAAAGAGACAAGGAAACACAGGGGAAGGCAATGAATGGTAAGACTTTCTTGAGAACAAACTGGGTATTTTGATCATTGTTAAATGCAAACCCACCTTCTGCAGCATTTCTTTTTTTGAGCTGCTCAGAGAGGAGGGAGGTGTTTGGAAAGATTTGTTTTCAACTTGATCAAATCTTTCCCAGTTCCCTCCCTGCACCCCTGCCTGCTGCATCCCAGTGTCTCCAGTTGTGCCATGTTTGGGAAGCAGCTATGATGTGTGTCCCTGGGGCTGAGCTCCAGTACCTTGACTGGCCTGGTGTTGAGGGGCTGCTCCCATCTCAGGCTGTAGGCTGCCTTCTGGTGATGGGGGGAGGGCTCTTGCCACTGGCAAGTAGCAACGTGACTGTTTTGCCAAGTATTCCTATTTCCTGGCCGGAATACCTGCAGCAGAGGCTTGTAATGAACCTAGGCTCCTATCTCTAAGCTCCTTAAAGGAGATGTGGCCACTCTGCCACAGCTTCAGATTGGGGCATCTAAGTGGACAAAGCAACAGTGGGTAAAACTCAAATCCAAAATCGCTGGGCTTTGAGAAGATGATAGCAATGGACTCTTTGCAGCAAACTGTAGTCCATGTCACCTTCCAGGAAGACATTGTGGGGAGGATCATTCGCACATGCTCCTTGGAAGGGCTGCTGAACTGCCCAATGAGCACTGAGCTTTCAGCATCCTGTGCATACCCCTCCCGTGAGCTGCAGCTGGGATGCCATCAGCCCTCACTGGACATCAGGAGGATGAGAGGTGCTGGCACTCACCAGCATACTGAGGCCTGGCCAGACTGTCCCAGCAAAGCGATGCTCCAGGGCCTTCGGACAATGCTCCAGCAAAGTGAGAGCAAACCACCTCCTCTCTGTTGAAGTTCTGGGGCCTGAGTTGTGGGCCCCAAGCTGGAGTTGATCTGTGAATGAGTCACAACCTAGCAGAATGCTCTGTTTTTCTTATTGGCTTCATGTTCCAGAGGCAGAACTTGCCCTACCTTTGTCTCTGTGGCTCTGCCCTCACACAGGTGGTCATGGTTGGGGTGGTGGTTGAAGCCAGGGCTATTTTAACCAGGAGCCAATGAGGTGGAGGAGCTTCCTGTTGGGTGTGGCTTCTTTTGGGGGCCGGTTGCATCTTGCTGAGCTATCTTGGTGATGTCCTTCCATGTGAAGGGCCATTGAGGGAGCCGGCTCTGTCTGTTGTGTCTAGCAGGCGATGCTGCCACCGCAGTGGGCAGTAGAGGAGCTGGGCCCACAGGAACCTATGGCAGGACTGTCTGAAAGAAGACTTCCAAGGGGATGTTTCTGAGTTCAGTGTTGGCTTGAGTGATCATGCAACTGATGGTAGCATAAAATGATGATGGCCGAAACAGCATAACACCTGTGCACAGCATAACCTTGATTTTCTGATTTTTTTTTTTCTTTTGGCTGACTGAGTAGCTGAAGCACAAACCTATTTCACCTTTTGTAATCCATTAACTGGTGGATGGCTGAAGGCTTTGTGTTTGGTTTTTAACTGGTGGGTGACAATGCGATATAAACCCAATGTTTGTAGCATATTTTTGAGCTGAAAAGTTTGAATTGTTATGGAAAACATGAGGATGGTGGGTTTTGTGAGGTAAGTTTTTTTTTTTAATCCTTGAATTTAGTGCTCAGTTTTGAGTGAGTCAAATTACCTAATGGGACTGAAAAAGTTGGGATTTTCCCCCCTTCTCTTGCTGTAGTGTTGATTTTGGGTTTAGTTTTGTTTTGTAATAAAAATGTTTACTCACATATGAAGATTTCCATATGAGTAAATGGTTTCTGATAAACAAGTTGATGGCAAAAGGAAAGTGAGGGTACAGAGAAGCCAAGCATTAGGTTTTGGTTATTTCTGATTTTTTCATTTTTATTTGAATTTCAGCAAAATGGTAAGCATTTCATTTTGACCCACTTTCAAATCACATTAGCGAATTAATACAGAATGAGAGGTGTGATCATGTTGAACTTCAAAAATGCAGCAGGTCAGGACAGGAGAGACTAGCAGCAGTCCTGCTCTGATGGTATACCTAGACTTGAGTGGTTTAGTGTATCTTACCTTTTTTTTGTGTGTGTGTGTGTGTGTGTGTTACCAGTAGCAAATTTCCAACCAGTGGAAGAGGATGAGGAAAAGGGTGCCACCAGTGCTCCTCTCCCAATTTTTCTTGGCTCCCTTTCAGATGACAGTCATGTGCATCTCACAGTCACTATGACTGCATGAAGCAGGTCCATTGTAGGGCCCATTAATGCAGATAAGTGCAGATGGACAGACAGGCGCTTGCTCTGGTCCCTGAGCTCTGAAGCCTGCCATTAGTGCCAAGGCACAGAGGATGATACATCAACTCCAGTTAGCAGCATGGGAGCATGGCTGGAATACCCTAGGGTCAAGTGAGCTCACCATCAGCTCTCTTGGCCTGTGGTTCATCCAAGATTTCGGTAAGCCACTCTTCTCGACAGCAGCTCTGCCTTTCTGCTTGCAGGGGAGGCACACCAGCAGCTTCAGCTGGGTTTGGAAGAGTCAGCCCCACAGTTACTGTCTTCCTAAAGAAGCAGCAGGAGAACCATGTTTTATTTACCTAAGGAAAGCAGTGCTTCTCCATTGACCTTGATGGATTTGGCTTGCTTTGTGCCAGCCAAGAAGCTGACCCTTCATTCTGTTGAAGCCTGTTCCCAGCCCACACAGCTGATGTGGTTCGTCTTTGGTTCATGTTTGGTTCAGGAGGGCTTAGTAGCCTTTCTCCATCATTATCAAAACAGTTGACATTCTGTGACTTCAGCATTCCCAATTTTGGTCTTACAGGAGAATCAGCAGCACTTTTTCTTTTCTAGGCCAGTGTGTAGGAAAGCTGCAACAGGGGCTTGTTATCTGTGGAAAAAGGAGGGATTTTTGAATGGTTGATATGTGGGAATATTCCAGCTTCTGCCTTTCTCTGCTTTTCTCACTGTGAGACCAAGACACTATCTCTATGTTCTGTCTTTATTCCCATTTTTGTGGTAGGAAACAGGCCAGATGAGCAGCTACAGAAAAGGTCTTGGGCAGCAAACCCAAGAGGCATGTAGGATACTGGTACAGCTCCCGAGTGTCTAGAGCAATGCTGCTGGAAGTGCCCAGCCAGGGGTGAGCGTGGCAGTGACACTATCAGACTGGCTTTCTCCTGCCTGCTTGGGACCCTGTAACCCGAGGGTACTGAGATGCTACCAAAACGTAATGCTGTCTCAGGCAGGTCAGCAAAGAAAGAGTTTATGCACAACTCCATATCCTAAGCCTTAGCTCCCTCTTCCCAGTGCCTGACTACCAGGTGACAAGCAGAGTTACAAAATCCAGGTCCCTGGCCATCTGCAGAGAGAGCAGGGATACCCAGGGACCAGCTCTGGCATCACTCCCTGAAGCTGGTGAAAGTAATACTGCTTCCAGCTGTCCTGCCTGTTCCCTGCCTGTCCAGTCAGGTTTATTAGCCTCTGCAGCAGATTGGGGCTGGGAATCAAAGGGATAAAGCACAGTCTGGGGTCTGTGAACGGTTATGGAAACCTGTGGCAGGGAGATGGGAGCAAGGAGTGATAATGTGCTAAGCCAGTGCAGGTGCCAGATCAGTGGAGGGTGAACCAGCCCCTTGCTGCCCACACCCACAGCAGGCTCCCACGGAGCCATGTGATTCAAACGGCCGAGACCTGGGGGAGATTTCCTCCTGTCTTTTGGCACCTCCTCTTGCCCTGGTTGGCAGCCATTGTTGGATGTGTTGCTTCATGCCAAACCTATTCATAGGTGCCTAATACTCTGCAGCCAAGCATCTTGGTGTCATGGACTTCCTTCCAGGAGCCAGATATGTCAGTACCATTATACATGTGGCTTTTGAACAACTTGTGCAAGGCCAGGCAGGAAGCCTGTGGCTAAGCAGGTGTTGAAATCCATCTCTCCCAAGCTTTGGGTTGGCAGCCTTTCCACCAGGAAATCCTTCGTTTAGCTTTCTACTGCGGTGGATGGGGTTGCATCAGTGTAGAAGGGAAGTCTCCGTACACTTGTGCATCTCTTCCAGCACTTCTTCACCTTCCTGCACCTCTTCCTGAAGGGACCTACTCTCAAGGAAAAGAAATATTAATCAGTGTCCAGGAGAGAGCAGAAAGGGAGCCGGATTGCCTCTGGCACCATGCACCAGATAAAAGAACAGGACTGTTTTGGGCAAGGTTCAAGGCAGGTTGTGCAAGTTTGCGAACTGCTCCTGCAGGGCTCCATTGCCAGCTCTAATCCATGAGAGACCGTCAGGTGTAGCAGCAGGTTTATGTGCCACCTCTCACTTCTCTCTCCTTCAAAGAGGGAACAAGCTGCCCTGGAACAGAGTGACCTTTGCAATAATTCTTCCTTTTATTTTTCTCCATGTCAGGGACACTTGAGTGAAAACCAAGGAAAGCTAAAACAACCTTAGCTTTTTTTCAGCTTTGCTTGCGACAGTGACAGGGCTGTTGTTCTGTTCTTGGCATTAAGCAAGAAATCAATGTTACTGTGGGAGCAAACTCCCAAACAGGTGGTGATCACACGCATATTAACCTGAATCAGAGCAGGAGGCACCATGTTCCCCCATGGACCTGCTGACGGGAGAGATCTCATCACCCTTTGTTCGTGCTTAAAGTGCGGCTGTCCGGAGGATGGTGCCCAAATAGATAAGGCTCTGGGCACAGATGTCTGCTTTGATTATTCCTTTCGTTTTGCTACAAACCATATGGCAATACAGGCAACACAGATAGCTGGCAATCAAAATTCCTGGGCTCCCTCCCTGACTTTGCCATTTGGTCATTTAATTTTCAAAGCAGTTTTCACGCATCAGCAAAACTTGCTGCCTTGAACCTCCCCACCCACTTAAAAACAAGAGCTTTCCCTCATTACTGGGCCTGCTTTTGAAAATACTAACCGCATCTTGCTTTGCTATCACAAAATTAACTGCACTTAATGCTTGTAAACTACTTTGGCACCAACAGACAAAAGGCACTACAGACAGGTTGCTAATCAGTTAGATAAAGTAAAGTACCTAAAGTTTGCCACTGCTGCTGGAGGATTGCAGGCTGATCCAACTGTAACCCGGAGGAGTAAGATGAATTAGCTATGATAAGGGTTGTTTGGTTTCTGGTCCGTCAACCAGTGAATGAAATGACTTGGTGTTTATATGCCAGGTCACAGAGAAAAGTTTCTTGCGACTGGAAATGATTAGGCACACTGATTAATGTTTCCAGCGCTCTTTGATCCAGAGCTGCCAGTTGGAATGAGTCTTTCTGCACAGAGACGTCCCAACTGCCTCGAAGTGAAAGTGCAGGGGGTAGAAAATTGACTGAAGACATGAGGATGGAAGTTCTCTGCTGTAAGATATGCTCTTTTTCCATGGGGGAGTGCAGAATTGCATTCTTTTAACAATCCTCTTATTCCTGGAAGTCAAGGCAGTTTGTAGCTCACATTGTGCTTGCCAGTTTTATTCATTTTAAAGAAAATGTTCAGGAGGAATACTAAGTCATCTAAACTTCCAGGACTGATAAGGATGTCAGGGTCTGCTAAGTTAAGAAGAAAATATCCCAGGTTCAGGCAAAGCTTTAAAATGTAGCACTTTTCTGGGTAATCTGCAGCTCTTGTGAAACTATTGATATTTCTCTTGGTGTAGAGGTGCCATCTCCTGTGTACCTCTTTGTGACGGATGTTTATTCTTTTGACTGTATAGGATTTCCCATTTTTAACCCTCAATTAGGATATTTCCTTTTATCATAGGTAAGATATTTGAAATGATTTCCTAGGACCAGACATAGGAAGATGTGCTTGGATAGGAGGAAGAATCCCCACCGCTTCTTATCATTCCCACATCACCACACTGTCTTCATTATTTTGTCTCCTTCATCCTTTGGGCGTTATGATTGAGCCCTGAATGAGCTGAGAGGCTGTGAACGCAACTGCATTGCCCCTGACATTCTTTATAACCAGGTATGCTGTGTTTGTTGTCCTCACTGTCATACCTGTCATCCACACTTGGTCCTTCTGGAATGATGTCGATGCAAGGAGGAAATTGCAATGCTGGTTTTACCAAACTTTGCTGTTTCTTTTGGTGTGCCTGCATCTCCCATGTTTTACAAAGCACAAAAGCTTGCAGACACCAGCAGTGAGTAGTTCCTCTTTAAAGTGGGAAGCCTGTGACCCATCTACCACTCGAGTTGGTCACCTGCTTGAGCACCTGCCAGATCACCTGCCCACCACCATTTCATATCTCCAGACGGGATCTGTGCCTTCCCTGCACTCACAGCCCCAGGACTACAGCTGGTCCCCCTCTAAAGCCTCTGATCTCAGTGCACAAACTCATCCATGAGCTGGGCTGGCAGCTTTAGGGTTTCTCTCCTCTGCTAAGCTGTTTTTACACAATGGATGGAAATCTCATTGTCTTTCAGTTCTCTGATATACTTGATTCCTTTCAGCCAATGTATTTAGTGGAGGGAGGATGGACAGAGAGTGATCTCCTGGACCTTGTTATGTGGGAAATTGGTATAAATAGGAGCGTACATCAGCTTCCTCCCTTTGTGAAATTGTGCTTCATGCCTGTTTTCATGTCTATGTTGTCTTCCTGTGCATGGCCTGAAACAGTTATTATCAATTTAATTGCAGATTGTTTTCACAAAAATAGATGCCCACTCTGCCTGTTTCCTGATTTCCAAGTGGCTCTACAATGGCTGCTTGGCTGGTGCCTGCCCTGCTACTAGTGCTTCCACTTTCCTCCCCAGCTTGCATGGCTGCCCTAGCATGTTGCTGGGACAGGGAGCAGTGACACAGGGTCTCCTGGAAGCCTGTGGTTGGGGCCAAGCAAAATACAGCTGGGCATCACCCCAGGTACCTCAAGGACAGCTGCACCAAGGAGGTTCCCATTGCCTTAGACATCTCCTTGTGCTTAATTGTGATGGGGGTGACTGTATCACTCTCACTTATGGCAAGCTAGGAGCTGGGGCCGAAGGGGAGGAGTTTGGGATTAGACGTGTCTCCAGCTCCTCAGGGTAGAAATCATTGCTTGTCTGAAGCAATTTTGGAGAGAGATTTCAGGTGCGGCTTCCATGATGGAGATGATTTCATGATGGTGGAAGCCACCCAAAAGGTGTGCCACAGTGCTTGGTGGCCCCGAAGCTTTCCCAGGTATGTGCCACCAGTGCTGGTCCAGCTCACTACCATCCTTCTTGCTGCATTGCTTGCCAGCTGTCTCCCACCACAGTCAGCTCTCGTTTCCTACTGTCCCTGCATGCAGGACAGGAAAGTGCTGGCATGAGTGACAAACCCACTCCCCTTATCATATCCATCTCAGTATGGATCCTAGCAGGGAGATGGTGGGTGAGATGGTGAGTTTAAAGGTGCCCAGCCAAAAATGACACAACTCAATTGTTTGTCCTGTTATTGCTACCACAGCTAACCCGTTGGTTGCTTGCCCTAGAGCAGATTATCTGTAAGGCTTTATTCATTGCTTGGGCTCATAGCTCAAGCCATGACAAGGGCTTCTGGTAGGCTGAGACCTTTGGCTGCAGCCAATTCTGTCTTTACAAGTAATAGTTCTGTTTTTTTCCTCGCTTTCATGGGAGGTTGTTGCGCCCACTTGGAGGCTAAGCCATGCATGTCAGCTCATGTCCAGGAGGCTGAAGGGCAGGGCTTGTGCTTTGGGCTGGCATGTGATGTGGAGCATGAAACAAGTCAGTAGTCAGGGGAAGCATGGCCAGCCAGAAGCATGAGACTCACTGCCCCTCTGGGCAGGGTTAGACTGGGCAGAAACCTGGCATGGAGGATGTCTGCCAGGTGTCCAGGTTAGGGTGCAACCCAGGCCATTAAAAGTCTGGGTATGTGGGAGCTGGAGTTTCTCTCTGAGCTAGCCAGAGCTCTTTAACTGTGTATTTTGGACACTCGGGTAAACAAATTCTGTTGCATCCTTGCTGCTTTCTGCTCCAAACTGAAAAGCTCAGGACCATATTTCCCATGACATAAATATACACCAAAGTATATATTAAGAAGAAATGAAAAGGAATCACAGAAACACAGACAAGTCTCAGTTGGAAAGAGCTTTCCAAGACCAAATAGTCCAACTTTCTGTTGAGAGCAGGGTCTTAAATTAGGTTACTCAAGGCCCAGTCAAGCCAAGTCTGTAATATTTCTAGTGAGGAAGATTCCACTCCTCAGGCAAGAGATCCTACTCTTTAGCTGCTCTCATAGCAAATATTTTTTTTAATATTCAGGTGGAACTTCCCCTGAAGCCACTTGTGCGCATTGCATCTTCTGTCATAGTGCACTCTTGTGAACAGATGCATCTTCTCCACAACTACCTTTTAGGTATTGGAAGGCAGTGATTTGAGCAGCCTTCCCTGCTCAAGGCTGAGCAAGCACAATTCATTCAGTTGTGAAGATCTCCAGCCCGCTAATCTTGCTGGTCCCCTATGGACCATCTCCAGACTTTCAACGCCTCTCTTGAACTGGGAAGAGAAAAACTGGTCAGTGTATTCCAGGTGTGGCCTAACAGGCGCCAAGCAAAGTAGGAAAATCACATCCTTTCATCTACCAGCAATGGTTTTACTAATTAAGCCTGGGATGCTGTTGGCCTTCATTGCTGCCAGGATGCATGGCTGGCTCATGTTCAGTTTACTGTCTGCCAAGACACCCTGTGCCTTTTCAACAGTGCAACTGTCCAGGCAGCCAGTGGCCAGCTGGTGCTACTGCTTGGGCTTATTCCATCCCAGGTTCAGGACTTGACATTTAACTCTGCTGAACCTCGTTAAACCTCAGTCTTGCTGGCCAAATCTCAACAGCTTGTTGAGATCTCTCTATATGGTGGCTTTTCCTTCTAGAATCTCCTTCTACCTCCTCTCCCAGCTTAGGCTCGTCCTCCACTCTGGTGACAGTGAATTCAGTCCTACCTTCCAGATGATTTATAAAGCTGAATTGCACTGGCTCCAGAAGAAATTAATTTGTGCCTAGCTGCCAGCGTGATGTTGAGCCTTTAACCACCACCCTCTGTGCTCAACAGTTAGTCAGTTTCTCTACCATTTTGTGTTTCATCTGTCCAGTCCATATCTTAATGGCTTGTCAAAAAGGATTTTGAGGGAGACTTGTGTCAAACATCTTGCCAAAATCAATGTAGATTATATCCACAACTTTCCCCTCATCCACTGAACAAGTTGTTTGGTCAAGCATGATTGACCCTTCAGGCTATCCATGTTGGCTTTTCACAGTCTGCTTCTTGTCATTTGTGTGTCTGGAAGTAGCTTTTGTAAGGACCTGTTCCATAGTTTTCTCAGGGACTGAAACAAGGCTGATGAGTCTGCAGTTTCCTGGATCTTCCTTTTTTGGCCTTTTTGTAGGTGGACGTAGTATTTGTTTTTCACCAGTCCTCAGACTGGAAGACCTCTATCCACACAAAGCTGTTTACTCTTTGTTTTTTACTTTTTCAAGGTGGAATAATGTGGTTAGCAGACAAATTGCTTAAAGCACTATAGATGGCAACATGCAAAGAACAGAAAGTCATTGTTTGTATTGATACTAGTCCAGATCAGTTAAGCAGCACAACTTCTAGGCTGGAAATGACAATGGTTCATGGTGGCATCTAGTCATGATCTAAATTCTAGAGATGCTCTTGCTGATGGTGGAATCGTCCTGTCTGCAGTTCGAGGTGAAGTGCAGTTCTATGTAACATGAGCGATCATTAATATTGTTCTTGCAAGTTTTATTTAGCAGGGACCAGTCTTTGGTCTAGCATGCATTCAGCAGTCAAGATTTTGGCTTCTCTGCCAGTACCTGGAAACCAAGTCTCTACAAGAAGGTGTGACCTTGGTTTCACAGGACTATTGTGATATTGAATGCTGGGGTCAGGTACTATGATGGGGGTCATTAGATGGAGTTATCACCTCCTGAGAGATAGCTAGAGTTCTTTCAGAGGTCAATTATCAGCTGAAATATCTGTGTAAAGTTTGCACAGACCAGTATAGTAAGTGACCTGGTTTTGGCTGATGTTGGTATCAATAATTACATACATCAATATGTGTGTAGTCAATGCAGTTAGTCCATGTGATTACACTGGCTGTACAGGAACATACAGTCTCAGACTTGTATGTTTGTTTCATATTGCAAAACAAACTACACATCTTTAGCCCAGACTTTCCAGCTTTGAAATATCAGGAGTTATCCAATGATATCATAGTAGTTGCCTTGGAACCTGATTTTTTTACATTTTAATAATCACCATATTGACTAAGACTAGGAAATATGTGCTCTCCACTGGCAAAGGATGTTTTTTTATGCTCCAGCTCAACGAGTTACCACGTCATTCATATATCAGCTGTTGGTGGCTCACAACCTGGCTTCTGAGAAGAGCAAGGGGAGAATAGCAAGGGGTGAATGGGAAATTGTAGAAAGACCAGGGAGGTTCACATGAGGCTTCTTAACAGTGCTGCCTAGGCAGTGGTTTGCCAATGCACAGCTGCACCTGGGTGTCCTTCTTCCACACCTATGGATTCAAATTTTAAGGTATAATTGTAATTACAATTGTAATTGTAAGGTGATTGACATGACATTGCTTAACACTGTTATTAATATTCACAGAGCAGGTAGCATGTGTTGTGTTAGGCTTCTTATGTCTTTACTAATAAAGTGTATCCTCAAGCCTTCCCTCTAAGAGGGTGGAAACCTGGCATCCACCCAGACTGTTAATACAAGCCCCAGGTTACTTCAAGGTGGCAAGATGGAAAACATGCTTCCCCCCCCCCCCCCCTCCCTACTCTTTTTACTTTCTTTTCAATAGAATTACCTATTTCTGTTCTAGCTGGAAAGGGTCAATAGAAAACAAGATACTCCTGAAAGATGTCATTGCTGCACCTGTGGTCAGTATTACATGTGTATACTTTGATAGTCAGATGAGTTTAAATAAATATGCAGGACTCCAGGTTTTGGCCAAGCAAAGAGTGGCAGCTGTTTGTGCTGGTATTTCCCTCGCACTGTGGGGTTGCCTGCTGGCATTGCAGAGGTAGACCTATTTGCGGTGTTGTTTGCTTGAAGCGCTTTATCATGGCTCCCCACTAGCCCTCCCTCTGTCTGGCTGTGTACAAGTTTTCAATGAAAAGCCCTGTTCACACATTCAGCAACTCAAATTATCTCTAAATAAACTAGTATATGTGGAGAGTAGTTCATGTGCACTTCCAGTGCGATGATAAATGGTGGGCAGGGCCAGTGTGTACAAGGTGGCCCTCAGGGATGTGTCTCCATCAAGTTGTGAAAAGATACCATAAAGGGGTGTGGAAACGTGACTTTAAAATAAGAGCTGTGTCTTTTTGAGCCTTGGAGACCAGGCTGTAAGTGATAGACATATGGTATTTGACCTGTCACCTCTTGTCTAATGTTGTATCTCCAGAACTTGACAGCTACTTTGGGTTTTACCCCCAGCTCCTACCCGTGTGACTACCAGTCTGTTTCCTGAAAAACAACAGTCATCTTAGCCCTTAAAAGACACATTGAGCAGTCAGCTCTGATAAATAATAACAACAAACTCTGAGAATTTATTTACTTTCCTGCTGTTTTCCAGCCCTTGCTGGCATGATTCTTGAACTGCAGTTGAGCTTTGACTTAACAGAGGCCATTCTTCTGTGATGACCAAGAGAGAGAGGAAAAGCCCACAAATACCAGGGACATAGGAGATTGTGGCTAGGTTTATGCCAGCATGTTAAACAGGGACAAGACATAGCCCTGAGCACTGGTGTATACTTGTCTATACTGTAAGCTTTTAGCACAGCTCAAGCCAACACCGGCTAGTGCTTCTCCAGACAACTCCTGGACACTGTCTGGGGACTCACACTGGCCTGGGGCCATCCCCAGTAGTAATTTGGCTGCAGGCACCTTGTTCTGGGAAGGTGAAAGGGCTTAGCTGTCTGGATATGAGCTGCTGGGCGGTTGGCTTCAGTGCCAAGGAACAGTCCCTGGCTTGTTTTATTTACATGTACAGACATGATGAGGGCTTTGGGATACAGGAGCCTCAGTGATGAGGTACAACATATGTGAATTTTGCAATTCTGGATGCAATTTTGAAATACGTATTTCTGTTAAACTTTCAGGCAGTTCTTTCAGAATATCTACTATTGCTCCCATATGGCAAGGAAGGGAAGAAATCCTTCATATTCAGATAGCAGGCAAAAAATAACATGAAAGAAATGACTGGGGAGAAGTTTTGATCTGGTCTACCGAGAAACTGTAGGAGACTCGTAGATGGCTGCTGATACAATTAAAAAGCATCCTGTATCTCCCTGTTTGTTAGAAGAGGGAGAAGAAATGGAAGGAAAGACAGCTTAAAAACATGGAAATACCAAACAGAAATGGTAGACAATCTGAGCTACAGGGTCTTACTTGTCACATCATAATGTCTAGGCTTTGTCTGCACATGTCTGTACCAGTGTCGTACTTTTTATTAGGCATGAGTTTATAGTAAAAGGCATCCACTGTAGTCAAACTGGTCATACTTGTAATTCCTGTTGAAAAAATAACTATTTTCTGCCCTTAAAATCCTATCTGAAATTGATACAAGTAAGTAGTCTTGCCTCCAAGGAATGATGTTCCTGAGGAAAATACTGTATTGTGATCTGAATCGATGCTGTAAAGCTCATCCTGTATAAAACATTAGTCCTGGAATCCAGCACTGCTGAATTATAGATTAAATGTATTTTGATCCGTTACATCAATATGTTGCTTGTACTGTGGAAATCAAAACTGGGCACAATGCTCAAGATGCAGTCACATGAATGTTAGATAAATGAGAATTATGGCTTCTTTCAACTTACACAGTTGTCTCATCATAGAAAGTAGCCTCATTGGTCAGCCAAGGGATCAACAGCACTCTACTTGACTACACTGACCCATGGTAGTGTCAGGGGAGTTAGTGTGACATCAGCTAAGGCACTAGGACTAGAAATGTGTATCACTTCAAAAGTAGAGGGTGGGCAGGGACCTGCTTGTACAAGTTGGCTATCTGCATGACCTGTTAAAATGGAGTCCTGTGAGCCCAGAGTGAATGGTCAAGACCAAGCATGTGACAAGATTTAACAGCAGCAGGGATTTGTCTGGTATATCAGAAGGCTTAAGGTGTAGGATGGTCCTTTCTCAGTCCTGAATGTTCTTTGTACATAGTTCTGTATCCATCCAGTCTTTCGTATCATTTGCTTTGTAACAAACTAGCCCTGAAGGAAGGGACATGAGATTTGACTCAGGCACATTGCTATAGCTGAACTTCTCTGGCTAGTGGAGCTGCACAAGGCTTTACAACATGTTCATGCAAAAGTGAAGAACCATGTGAATAAATAAGTAGCCCTAAGGGGCTGAAAGCAAACACTTTGGGATGAATTGAGAGGGTGGGGAAAAAATGTCCCCTCTCCTTTCCCTGCATCCTCTCACATCCCATCCTTTGACAGTGCTCACCAATGCGGGTGAAAGGGGTCAGTAGATGGAGGAGGTTATAAAGCTCTTGTCATGTTCCCAGGGTCTGAAATCAGTTCACAAAATATGTGCAGCCACAGAGCAACCTGAGAGCCTCTCTTCTCAGGCTGGGAGGTCTGAGCACTGCCAAAGGCTTCTGGCCTCCTCTCCCAGCCTGATACTTTGAAAGAATATAATTTGGCTCCATGACACTGCAAGTCTGTTGACTTGTGCTTGTATGTTTGTGCTTGGATGTGTGCACAACTCAAAAGCAGGTCTGAGGTTAAGTAAAGCCTCTTGCTTGGTGGGGAACCTTGATCAACATGTTACAGAACGTGACAACTTCCATAATGGTTTTTAAAAAATGTATATGGGATTAGCTGCCAGCTTCCAGGGGAGGGATATGCAGTAACCACTTGAAATATCTAACTTCTGGGTTCTGCCTTCATCTCCACAGCAGTTTTGAACAAATTGTTTGATTTCTTTATGCCAGCCAGTTGATCTATAATACTGTACTGTTTATCTGACAGCTCTTGAGTGTTGTGTTGCTTATTGAAGGGCTTTTCATGTTGTAGACTTAATGTAGGCTTTAGTGATTTTTTTTATTTTTGGTGTTCAAATTGAAGAAGAGTGTCTTTTTTTTTCTTCTTTCCCTCTTTTTGGACAGATGCTTAATACTTCTGAAAATTTACTCCTTTTATTGTGTCATAATTCAGGCCTCTAAAACCATGGCCCATTTTGAATTTAGGCCAAACACCCCTGCCATGGCATGACACAGTTTTCTCTTGGCTGGGCACACAACCTCGCTCAGCATAGATGAGTGTAGAGGTGAGAGTGATAAAAAGACAGGATGCTACATATCTTATCTGCAAGGATATAACAAAGTTTTGTCCTGTGTACGTTAGTTGTATCATGCTCATATGTTCCTCCAAGATGGTGGGATTTGCTCTTTATGAAGGCCTGTGCAAGCATGAAATACTGGAAATAAAAAGACAGCTGAGGGCAATTTTACAGTTATTACAGATTTTTATTTCGGGAGCAATGTTGCTGCTGGGGTTGGTAATAATACCCAGAGTGGGTCTGCTTTTCTTATATGCTAATAAACAAGTGTTAGGTTATTTACATGGAAAGAAGAATACTTATGATGCACATCAAAAAGATTTATTAGGTAGGCAGAAACCCACAATGATGCCATGTCCTGCTTACTACCTTCAAAAGATACCTTTTCTGCCAACATTTTAGTCATTTGCCAGCAATCTCATTTGGTACATCCTTTCCAGTAATACACATCTTGACAGAGTTTAGTGTTGAAGTAAAATTGGTTCTCCCATCCCCACTGGACTTCAGTGCAGATGAGAATCAGGTAAAAGGCTTATGAAAACAACTATTTTTGGCTCAGCCCTGATAGGACAACAGCTCCGTTGTTCCACTCTGATACTCAATCAGTGTGACTCATCTGTAGAGGACTTTCTGGCCCATTTTCTTTAAAAATGCTCTATCCAGAGAACTGACTTGGGCTTGCTAAAAATGGAAACACTGAAAAAGAACAGCTTGTTCATTTGTTGGGTGTTGGTTGGCCTTTTCTACACCACCTCAGCTCTAAAAGGTGGAATATGTGTCATCTTATTCAGTGAGGTGTTTTCAACCAAAAGAGTGTGTTTATGGACTTTTTTTCCTTATGGAGGAAGGGAATAATGGAGAGGACAGGTTTCAAGGCTCCCATGGAGAGTGAGGTCAGTTGTCCTCAAAGACTGAGTAGCTTTCAGAGTGGGAAGAGTTGGCAAGACTGGAAGAGGCCACTGTGGACCTCACCCTGGCCTCTGGTCGTATCTAACTAACCTCTGCTTTCAGAGGATTTTCCAGTTATTTGGTACTCCCAAAGCATGAGGACTGCTCCTAGGCTTTGAGGGTGCCACAACTAATACACATGGAACACTCAGCAGACAGCCTGGAGATATGTCCTCCTTGAGTCCCCTGTGATCTCAGATCCAGGAATGCCAGTTTTCCCCAAACTGGGGAAGAATTAAAAGCACTAACTTCAGTCACTCAAATACCAGAAACATGCATTTGAGAGCAAGGGTTAGGGAGAATTCAGACTTGTCATCCTCCTGGTGAGGATGCATCCCTTTCTCTTCACTTGTGTATTTTCCCTGAAGATAAAATCTTGGGCCGAAGTTAAAGAAGATAAGCACTTAGTGTAAAGCTGTGAATAATCTCTCTCTCTCAAGAGCTTTAAGTACCAGGTTGAATTAGGACTTCAGAAAAGTAGGTAAAAGCTCCCTTTGCCAAGAGGAGCTTCCATGCATGGAATGTGGAAGTGCTCTGGTGTGTAGATCAGCAACTTGCTTTGTTAAGCAGTGTGTAAAATCTGCTTCTGCTGAAACCAGTGGCAAAACTACCATTGATTGTAAGAGATCTGAATTTCATTGCTAGTATCTTTAATTGCATTACTTTTTTCTTATTCTTTTTCCTGTTTGATAGGAAAATACTGATATGATTGAGACATCCTTACCATTATGGCAAAGGGTAAACAGATGCCACTGTGGGAAAACACATTTAGAGCTTTGCCTGGCACTTTCAAAAGGTTTTCCTTTTTTCCTACCTGCCTTGCTTCAGCTTTCCAGGTTAAGCTTGTGCATGAATGATAGGCCTTATTATTTTGAATGTTCTGTGTTTTTCTTCATTGTTTAGATAGTGAACTTGCAAAACTCTCCTCTTAGCAGAGCAATTTGTTCTCAACTGGATCTTAATGAGACCAGTCCTCCCTTTCCTGGGAAAGTATGTGCCTCTGGTGAGAGAAGCCCACCTTTCAGAAACCACAGCTAAAACTTGGTTTTTTCAGTGAAACACAAAGCACACAGCTTCTTGCAATGTCAGGTTTTCTTAGCATGAAGAAAATAGGCATTTTGTAAATGTGAGACATGGACATATTTTGATGTGGGTCTTGAACAGAGCTTCAGTATAGGGATAGCTCGTCTTTAATTATAGTTAGATGCAGTCAAGCCATTCCAGGAAAAGACATTTTGTGGATTTTTTGTGGGAAGAAGAAGGACAAAAAGTCTTCTACCCTAAACAGAAACGGTTACAACATGCAGTGTAAGCCTATGATCCTTAAATGAAAACTTAGTGTGAAGTTCTTGAAATGTTTCTCGGGATTAAAATCACTGAGAGACTGATGCTAAAACTCTTCCAAATATCCCCTATTCTTTCTCTCGGAAAAGCAGAAACACTCCTGTTTGTTTGCTACGTCTGTTGCCACAAGCAAGTTAAGTTAAATCCTGTTGGCAGCCGGTCACAAGTGCTGTTCCCCAGGGCTCAGTATTGGGGCCAGTTATGTTTAATATTTTTATCAATCATCTGGACGAGGGGATTGAAGGCACTCTCAGTGAGTTTGTAGACAACACCAAGTTGGGCAGAAGTATTGATCTTCTTCAGAGTAGGATGGCTCTACAGGGGGATCTGGACAGGGTGGGTCAATGGGCTGAGGCCAATGGTTTGAGGTTCAACAAGGCCAAGTGTTGGGTCCTGTACTTGGGTCACGACAACCCCATGCAATGCTACACACTTGTGGAAGAGTGGCTAGAAAGCTGCTTGGTGCAAAAAGGACCTAGGGTTGTTGGTCAACAGCCAGCTGGATATGAGCCAGCAGTGTGCTCAGGTGGCCAAGAAGGCCAGTAGCATCCTGGCTTATATCAGGAATAGTGTGGCCAGTAGGCCTAGGGCAGTGATCATTACCCTGTACTTCACACTGATGAGGCTGCGCCTTGAATACTGAGTTCAGTTTTGGGCCACTCACTACAGGAAGATATTGAGGTGCTGGAGCATGTCCAAAGATGGACTGCAAAGCTGCTGAAGGGTGTAGACAAGTCCTGTGAGGAGTGGCTGAGGGAACTGTGTGGTTATTTAGTCTGGAGGGAAGGAGGCTCAGGTGACACCTACTCTCTCTCTAGAACTACCTGAAAGGAGGTTGTAGTGAGGTGCGGGCTGATCTCTTCTCCCATGTGACAAGTGGTAAGACAGGAGGAAATGGACTCAAGTTGTGCCAAGGAGATTTAGATTGCATATTAGGAACAAAAATCTTCACTAAAAGGTTTGTCAGGCACTGGAACAGGCTGCTCGAGGAAGTGGTGGAGTCATCCCTGGAGGTATTTAAAAGATGTGTAGATGTGGCACTGAGGGACATGATTTAGTGGTGGACTTGGCAGTGCTGGGTTAACAGTTGGATTTGATGATCTTAAAAGTTTTATCCAAATGAAATGATTCTATGATTCTAAGCTATAACCACATGTTTTAATCTGATTATGAGACCTGCTGCAGGAAATTCTCTGGCCTGTCTTGTGCCCAAGTTTGACTTAATTGATCGTAATGGTATTTCTGGACCAAAAGTTCATCAATCATTGGAGCCTAGCGGGAAGCTTATGGTAGTGTGGTATGTTTACAGTCTTTTAGGAGTCAAAAGCATTTTATAAACAGTAATTGATTCATTCTTTCCTTCCACACAAATGCAACCACCACCAAGGATGAAGTCTGTCTTGATTTTAGCAGGGGATAGCAATAGAGAAGATGTAGGTAGGCAGTACATTAAAAAAAAAAAAAAGGAATTTTATCATAACTTCAGATTCAGTCTTATAAAAGAGCTATTGGATTTTTTTAAGGTTCTGTGCAGGTTGGGCTGTAGAACACCAGCAGTAATGTCACCTTTGGATTGTGTAAGGGTTTTTACTTCTGTACCAAGAGTGGGAATATGTTGCTGGATTATCATTACCTTGTCCTGGACTGCCAGCATTTGAGTGAGAGAAATTTCATTGTACCTCTTGTTTGGTACTGCACGTAACTGTGTACTGCAAATACAGCTGCGTGTCTGGCAGCGCACTGCCTGTGTGCCTGCCTCTTGTTCAGACCAGCTGGCTGGTCTCCTTGCTGAAGGCTGTTACTCAAACAGCAGACTTGTTCCGCAGTGAGATATATTCAGCCTTTCCTGATGCTCACCACAGCTTCTCCTGGAAGGAAAATGGATACTTGCCTAATCTGTCAGAAACTGGCTTGTCCTAAATCATAGTAACAAAGAAAAGCTTGTAGGAAACTGCTGCCCTATCTTTATCACCCAGTCTTTCCTTATTTCCATTACATGCAGCCTTGCTTATGTCTCTGATATTTGGGGAATACTCAAATTCTGCTCCTCTTCTTTTTCTTCAGACAAAGTGGTTTTGGGTCTGATCCAAAATCCGTTTGGTTTGATAGGAGTCTTTCTAATGCTATTGGCTGGCTTTGGATCATCTCCCTCACTTGAACCCCTTTCAGAAATCAGAAGGCATGTGTTTAATTTATTCTTAGAAAGCTGATCTCAGGAAGGCGGAAATGAAATAACCTCAGTGTAGCACCTGAATGCTCTGCTTCAAACAGATCTGTCACAGGGTTGCTCATCCCAAAGAAAGAGATAACAAACAAAGGATTTTCTCCAGGATATGTTATGACTTCTAGTAGATGCCCCATCCCTGGAAACATTAAAGGTCAGGTTGGATGGGGCTCTGAGCAATCTGATCTAGTTGTGAGGTCCCTGAGCACTGCAGGGTGGTTGGACTAGATGATCTTTAAAGGTCCCTTCCAACCTAAAACATTCCATG
>JAVSBS010002165.1:67251-77834 GCA_033124195.1 Coracias cyanogaster
AGTTTCTCCAGAGCCAGGTACACCTCACATTTTTCCATAGGCTTACCTGTTGTCTCCAGGACTCAAAGCTGTACAGCAAAATTCCTTTCGTCTTTTAAGCAGCAGATTTTCACTGTGATTAAAGATGCCTTTTTCTTTCTGTCTATTGAAGGAAAAACTGAACACATATTTCCATTCTTTATTTTCCACACTACTGCTTTAATACAACTTCCCCCTAAAAAAGGCAAACCAAGAGAAAACCACTACTGAAAAGCTCACATAGTTCCATGAGTCTCAAAGCCAAGGAAGTTTCATTTCCTGTAGATTTGAGGCTGAATTTTTCTGTGGTCTCTCTGGTGTCTAATGATAGCTGAATCATATGATGATTTAGGTGGGAAGGGTCCCCTTGAAGTGTCTAAACAGCATCAGAGTAGGGCTAACTCTGGAGTTAGATCAGGTTCCTTGGGATCTCATTCAGACAGATTTGGACATCTTCAAGGTCAGACAGTGCCTTTCTTTCCTGGGAAAGAAGGCTAAAAGGAAACACCAGCAATGATAACATACTGGCCTGACATGGAAAGAGAGAGGAAAACCCAGTGAGGACTGGACAGATATCCTTCCAGATCAGTTGTGTCAGTAGAAGAGGTTACTTTTCTGAGGTATTTGTCATGGTTTCCTGCTGGTATTTACTGACCTCTTAGTCAAAATTCTTTCTTCTAAAATTAGCCAAAATATAGACAAAGAGTTGAGGCTGTTTCATCTATCCTGGTGGACCCTACTTTATGCAAACACAGAAGTGACAGTGGAGTATTGGGAGATGTTTTGGGGGATGCCCTGCTTGACACTCATCCCTGGTTGAAGGTATTGAGCCTGCAGACCCACCCATTCAGCTGATCTCTATATGACCTGAGAGTGTGGAGGGAGGGAGATGAAGATACAAGTTATCACCCTGCACATGGAGAATCTAAAAGGACATGCCTCCACAATCTTGTATCAAGGATTTCTGTCAGCACAAATGAGATCTATACTGGTGAAAAAATGTTTTACAGCAGAATAAGGTCAGGTCTTTTCAAGGAGCGTATTTCTGACGTGGAAAAGGGGGTTCAGGTTATATGGGGAAAACTCCTCTTTTGCCTGTGTAGCTTAGTGTGGAGTATTCTGAGCAGGTTAAAGTACAGCCATTTGGAAATCAGTCTAGGCAGGGTACTCTTGCCAGCTCGGTTATGTCTGTCACACATTGCAGCCTAGCAAACCCATGACTGATGCTTCCCGAAGTCTGCATTGTAGACATGCCCTAAACAGAACTATTATAAATAATTTTGCACTAGCATAGCTGTATTGATTCTTGCAGGGTCAATGATTCTGCTTTGCTTATATGCGTATAGCTAAACTGACAAACCTTCCTAAGAAGTCATCTCCGTTCAATGGCAATTCATTTTCCATTTCTCAGAGGTTCTCATGGACATGGAAAACATCCGACAAATGGATTGTTGCCGCAGAAGCAACGAATGCAGATTGAGTCAGCCTTGAATACAGCTAGGTTTGCAGACAGCAACAGAGCACCATGCCTGTGTTATATTAGTTTTGCATATTTATAAGCTAATGAGTGTTACACATTTGACATGGCAAGTCATTGCTCTGCTTCTAAGGACTCTTTCTAAGATAAACAGGCACTTTCAGAAAATCCACAGACTACCCTTTTTAGAAGAAGCCGGAGGCTGAACTTGGAAATACACGTTTCAAGTAGCTAAAGAGCCTTTTCTCTTTTAAATTACTGGGTTTGGTTTTATTTTATTTAAATGAATTGATTTATCTCTTTCCTATGCCATTTCATGTCTTGTCTACATGCAAACTTCTGTTTTTCCATACTCTAGTCTTCATCCAATAGTAAGCATTTGAAGGAACAACCTAAGATGGCAACAGATATTGAAGCTGGCCCTTTAAAGAATCTTCAGATAATAAAATTGTCTTGCATCAAGCTGTGGGTTTCATTTCGCACATGCCATGCAGAAATTAGCATGAACTCTTCCTATTTTCCAATGCTTTGTATGTATTTATTTCCATTTTTTTTTTCCTTGAAAGTTAGGACGTAGAGCCCTCTAAAGAAAACTTCCTATTTTCCTGTGTATGGAGTCTGACCCAAATCTTCTCTCATTACCAAGCAGACTTTTTTTCTTTCCTGTCTGGTTTCACAGACTGTCTTCCGCTAAGCAACTGAGTCATCTGGTTCCTCTCTACCTCCCAAACTTCCTTTGGTGCTGAGTACTCTTCCTTCACAAGTTCAAGTCTGTGTGTTTTTCTGCTTGGGGACTTTTCCATGTTTCAGCCCTTCCTTCTTTTGGACAGTCTAGAGTGTCTTTTCCTATTCACAGACTTGCTTTTCTTGCCTACCCTTCAGGAAGAGCCCTGTCATGAAGAAATGACTCCTCCTTTGCTTTGTGTAACTTCTTCTGTACAGGACACAATATGTGCTGAAGGCCCTGGAAGCCAATGGGTTTACCCTGTTTGAGCATTTCAGAAAATTTTAATGGCATTTAACAAACCACCCCAGTCGGATGTCCCAGGCTGTCTTATAAAGCTGTTGTGTATACATCTACTTGCATACACACACACACACACTCTAATCATACACAGTGCTCAGTGTCAAATTGAGCACCAGCAGCCTAAAACCTGATGAAATCTAGATTATTTCAGTGGTAGCAAAACAATTATTAGTTTCTCTCTAGTCATTCCTCCCAGCAAGGAGAAAATGCTGTTGATAAACTTTTTATTTATTAAGGTTGCTTCTCCAAGAAGTGTAGCAAAAATTGTTACACTCCAGCTTTATGAATTTTCACTGTCAGTTAACTAGAGGCAAAACTAGAGCCAGATTTGAGACAGAGCAATTGCAGCAGCGCAGACCAGAACTCGTCTGCCCACCAGTGGGGCTGCTGCATCATCTGTGGTTGGGTTAGCACCTTAGCATCACCTCATATCACATATAAAACTAATGCTGTAGAGTACTACAGTGCTTGCTCTGTACACTCATGTTTTGCCACCTTCACACTCACTTCCTGGGAAACAAAAAAGTTAAGGCTGCATCTTCATTGCTCAGAAAAGGAGCTTTTCTGAAGCAGAAATGAAATGAGCAACAAGAATCCATTATGTCCCATAGGAAGCAAGGTTCCAGCCAGTCACAGTTTTAACTACAGCTCTGCCATGCAGTTGAGAAGACCTATTATATTAGCATTGTATTGCTGTGTTGTTAGCTTTCTGGAGATGACCAATGTGCCTTAATTAAACCCTGTGTGAAAAAACTGTAGGCAACACAGACAAGGCAAAACTGCGAGTATGTTATTGGGAGCTGCAGCTTTATGACTTGCTTTACATCTGTGTTCTTTGATCTAAACTGATTTACTGAAAGAGATGATAACCTGACCTTAGCTCAAGAAAAAGCATCTTCATAAGTTGAAAAATACCATGGAAAATTACAATTAACCAGGAATACATGATGGATCACACAGAATGGCAATGAAGTGATGCCACAGTGTGACAAAGGTACAGTGAATTCAGATGTACTGTTCTGTATAATCTAAACATGATTTCTGGATGCAGTGTAAGTATTGTCATGATTATTTTCCTCTTTTGTTTTCTTTTTTAATCTTGGTAATAAAGTTAAATCCTTACTTAACTCAGAGCATAGGTGGTGATGGCAGATACACACTCTCACTTTCAGCCAGAAACATCTCAAATCTCTTTGTAGACAGATATTGAAAGTTTATTTAGTCCACAGCTTAAAACCAGCCCTCTCTGGAATAAAAAATTAAGCAGAAAGTAGAAATGTGCAGAAATACCAGACCAGGAAGTGAAGACTTCCCCTTCCAACCGAAGGACAAAGGGACGGTTAAGTGACTAAAATGTTAGCCTGAAAACTGACATAACAAAACTGCCTTTTCCAGTGTCTTGTATTACAGCTGTAAACACTGTACACAATTGAAAATGTCTGTTCCAAGTCAGCAGTGAGTGAAATCTCCCTCTTAGAGATGGCTATTTGGTTGATTTTACTTTAAATGTTTTGCTGCAACAGGATGACAGCAGTATACTGACTTTGAGACCAGCCCCTCATCAAGATCGACCAAATGGAAAAGGGAGTCTATGGGGCCTAAACCACTATGGGTATATTAGTTATGTGCTTGCATGGGGATCTTTATCCTGACTGTGCTGGTCACACATCTTGTACCTGTCCCACAGCCACTTAGAGAGGTGGAACACATCCCCCTTTCAACACACTGGATTTGAAAGGAAGGCTGAAGTGAAGGCAGGAATATTGAAAGTGCGTGGTTGTTGAGGAAATGGCTTGAGCGTAGTGGTGGTTGTGAAGCTGAAGGAGTCATTCCTGGCTCTGATCCTTAGCAAGCTGTGGAAAGGTCACCACGCTGAATGAGGCTGCCTTGGGCTTGCTGGAGTTTGGCCCAACTTTAATGCTTTGTTTCAGGCTTGAGGTAATGGGCTGTCATAGGTATTGGCCAAAATATAAGCTAAAACAAGGTATGGGGTAGAGGAATTTCAGTTTGTGCAGAACTATTTATGGATGGCGGTGAAAGCGAACAAGAAAAGCAACTAGGTTGCTATGACACAGACAGTGGTTTAAGAGTAGAGAGAGTTCTAGGGAGTGAGCTCCAAGCCAGGGAAAACATATCCTCAGTGCAGGTGAAATCAACACCTGGAATGCCCTGAAACACTCAGACCGGATCTGTGCTGGAAGTGTTGCCAGGTAGGGTACTAGTAACAGAGCTCTCCTACTGGGAGTACAGTTTATCCTGGTGAAGCTCTGCTTGTGATTTAGCCCTCTCATTTCTGTCCCCGATCATTAGCAAAATTGCTATCAAGTACACTGTTTTAATGGAACGTTTTTCATTCTGCTGGGGTTAGCACAGTTATGTCAGTCCAAATCCAGCAAAGCTGGGCTGGCAAAAATTAGTGGCTGTAGCCTGGCCTCAGATTATGCCTCCTCATCCTCTTTACTTTCTAGGATGCTGAAGGCGCCTGGTTTTTGTCAAATGTGAGATTTCAAATGAGAACAAGGGCTGGCTCCTGAATTTCCTCTCTGAAGTGCACATATTTCACTACTGTGAGAGGAGAAAGGTTTACTGTGTGCACTGTGAAATGGCTTCTCCCAGCTCTGGAAACAAGGGCAGAGCCGAGAGGGTTACAGAAGTTCATGAGAGGGTCTGTATTTTGCACTGATAGGGCCTGGAGACTACACTCTTGGGTAACTTTTATGCTGAACAGTGGGAGAGAGTAATGTGAATGCCTTTGTATTGTAACCCTTGCCCAGCAGGTTTCAACCCTGACTTTTGGTGGGAGAGGGGCTTTTTTAATATACTGTGCTTGGTCAGTGCTTGACTTCCCCACTAAGATGGTCAACAAGAGATTAGTTAGGAGCTAATGACAACTTTAAGTGAGTGGAAATATTTGCAGAGCCTCCAGTGGGTTCTGCATCAGACTTTACCTGGATTTCTTCCTGATAATTGGTAGGTAGCTCTGTGGTTGACAGTCTGATGTTTTAGGGCTGGGACTAATGTGCAAAGGCAGAGCCTAACAGCTGCTCCAAAAGACCAATCTGAGTAAGTCCATTTATGCAAGCCAAGTAGGAGCGATTGGGTGGCTGCAGCCACTTGTAACTTTGACTGTATTTTCCCAGTTTTAGTCACCACAGCCTCTTCCAGTTAAGTGCAAAACCTCTCCTCCTCACAAGAGACCTTTGGTTTTGGGTGAGCAGGAAGGCTGTGTCATATTACTAGTAGAAAAGTAGCCCTTTTATCCTACTAGAGGGACAGGAGATCAATGGGCATTTCAAGAGGAAAAGTGGTCTGTATCCATTTAGATACTTGATTCCTATTGATTTTCTCATGATGCAGGTAGCATGTAAATACCTGGAACAATCTGGCCAGAGATAAGCTAGTTTCTTTATGAAGCTGCACTGAATGTTAAACATAGCAATGACTCATGCTGAATGGAAAGCTGGAGAGCAAAAAAGCCACGTGATTATTTGGGGCCATGAGAAAAAGCCTGAAGGACAGCCAAGCAAGAACTACTCTGCGAGATCTGAAGGCATTCTGTGCTGGCAGTTCATCGATGAAGGTTGCTCATTATTTGCTTATTTTGAACATGTTGTTTGCTGAAGGCCAAAGCCTGTCAGATCTTCAGAAGACTCTTTTTCAAGAGCTTTTGTTGCTTCAGCAAACAGGTCATGAGTCCAACTCACCCACTCCACAAATAAACATTTCTCCAAATTATCAGGGGAATGGAGTTCATTTGACAGAGATGTCAGTTTTGTAGAGACAGATGACGTAGGGTGTGGGGGGGCTTATTGTGTGCGTCCAAGTCTTTGCCCTCCACTCCTCGACTTTCTCCTCATGCATCCTATATAATGACTGTGTGTGTGTGTTGATTTCATTCCTTTGGAGCTGCTTACCTTTCTAATTATACTTACTAAGTATTCAGTACTTCAGTTGGCTGCATTCCCAGAATAAAGGGTATAGCTGAATACAAATAACTGAATTAAAATAACATTGGTTTATAATCAGAGGAAGACCTTGTGTTGCTTAGGAAGTTTGAGATACCACTAAGCAGAAGGGTAGTTCCACCTGCTCACATGTAAATTGGACGCCTCTCTGCTTTCCAAACCAGTCTCCATACTCATGTATTTGCAACATTGCTCCTCTTGGTGGGCTTTATAGTGGACTAAAGGGAGATGATGGCAACAATTAAATAAGTATATTGGGACGTGGTGGAACGTAAATGGGTAAGAGTATTTTTCAGAGACATGAGTAACTCACAGAATGCCTGAGCTTGAGTAGAGGTGCTTGAATCTTTGAAATGAAAGACAGGAATGACTTATAGATGGTATCTAAAAGATATTTTAGTGGAAGCCCGCTGCAGAAATGCTGTCTTAATCTCGCTGTTCAAGAAGCCAGTTTGGTTCTGAGGAAGAACTGGGAAGAAGAATGAGCGAGAGCATCTTTCAGAGGAAGTTGAATAGATTGCTCTTCCAAGAGAACTGAACACAGAACTGACATGAGCAAAGAAAAGTCATCTCTCTGCACTGATGATTACTTCAGAAAAAAAAAAAAAAGAAGGAAAAAAAAAAGGCTGGAAGACATAACTTGTTGTGGTCTTATATATAAATCCATCCAAATTGTCAGTAGCCATTAATTAGAAATTAATTTTTTCCAGATTTTAGACCTTGAGTTTGTTTTTGATAGGGTTTTGGGATTTGGGGAACGAGGGAGCTTTGGGGTTTGTTTGTTTTCTTTTCTTTTGTTTTAAATGTGGCTTGTGGAATCCAGATCTGAAGTGCAAAACCATCACAATTTTTTTTTTTTAATGGGAGAGATTTTGATGAAAATGTCATGGAATTAAGCCATTCTAGAATATTATTATTAACTGAAAGTTTTTGTTTCTGATTTTTTGTGCCTTTTTTTTTTTTCCTAATGACTTTCAATTTCCAGTCTTTACCTCTACAGTAAGGTTTTCTATTTATTCATTCTTTTCCACAGTGCATCAAGTGTCTGCCTGCATGGAGTATTGAAGCCTAGGAGGGCTATCAATAGAATTTGGATTTGAAGGTATCCTTTAATGCACTAAGTGCCCAACACCAAGGAAGTTCTTCATACCCCATTGGTACAGATCCCAGTCAAGATAAGGAGATGGGGATGTTAAGCTAGAAGAAAGGCTGGAATAGTGTTAACATGCTCTTTCCTGGGAGTGTCACGTGGACTTCCTGGGCATACCTGAAAATAGATGTTTTATGTAGATGGGATTTGCCAGGGAGAAGGGAAAGGAGGCATCGGGGACATTTCAAGCCTCTGGGGCACAGTTTTAAAGGTGCTGGACTCTTGCTCTGATTTTATAATAACCAACTTTCACCCCAGGGCCTGAAGCAGCAAAGGAGCCACAGCAAATGCTGTGGAAACAGCTCGAAAGAGCACAAAAAAAATCTGTCAGCCGGTACTTCCTCAGGCATATACCCCTCTCTGGGGTTGCAAGGGCCAGTGGAGTTGCTTGGGTTTTATTTCTACCTATGGAAGGCTTTGTATATGCTGGGAAACCCCTCTGAGGAGATGTGGTCAGCTTTCCTTTCCCTTTGAGTTCCTGGAGCACATCAGCTGGTGGAGGTAAAGGGAGGCCCTTAGGCTGTGAAGGATAATAGGGAGTCCTCAGAGTCCTCAGGGCTGGCATGAAGTGCATCTTCTAAATGCATGATCAACCCAGTCTCCTGCTGTTCAGTAGGGCTGTCATGGCACAGCTCTACCACAGCCTTCAGGACAGCATCAAAGCACCTTTGAGGCATCTGCTCTCAGAATTTTTCAGAGATGGTTTAGGTATGCCTGATCTTCCTATGGACTGAGCTGGATGGTCTCTGGAAGTCTCTGCCAATGCTCTATTTCAGTGTCATCATTAACAATGGGATCCTGCCCTGAGAAATGTTGCTCTGTGCTCCATCTAGCTGGAAGAGGGGGCAGAGAAACTGCAAAGTTTTCAGTTTTTATTAAGCAAACTTCACAGATGCACCAAGTCTAACCTTGTGTTTTCTGAGCTGCTCATTTTATCCTTCAACTGTGTGAAACATGAGCTATCACGTTTCTGGCAGCGTATGTTTCTTTTTTTCCCCTCTGGCTTGGGGTTCTGCTTGTGAAACATAAAAAGAGAAGAAAAAAAAAGGAATAAAAATAGTTTTAGTGAAAAAAGAAGGTTACGCATGAATAAAAAAGAAAGCTGCACCTTTCCAGATAAGTTATGCATGAATACAACATTCAGAGTGTCAGTTTTCTTCTCAAACATGCAGTAGGTTTGCAGGGTAACAGAATGTCATCTTCCACAGGTAGGTTTCACAATTTCTTCTGTGATCCAGATGCAATGGGTTTGGCTCATTTAAAGCTCATCTTTGGCCTTTAGAGAGAAACTGTCTTCTGACGTTAAGAGAAAAATAGCACCTGATGGCTGTTCCCTTTGGCCGCTGCATTTTTGGAGGCAAAACCTCCACCGCATTTTTGGAGGCAAAACCTCCACCGCACTATGAGCACGATGCCTGTTGTGCTATCCAAGAGGAAGTCCACCAGGGCAAACAAGTAGGCGAAATTCCTTTACCAGGTTCTTCAGTCCTTACACATTTCTTCCCCGTGACAGTAACTGCTGCTTTATCTGTCAATAGATATAATTTATCCATTTTTATAATTGCTTTGGAAGGAGAATAGTTTGTGGGGGGTGGTTTTGTTTGTTGGTTTTTTTCTTTTGTGAGGGATAAAAAGGTAGAGAAGTAGCAAACCAAACCCCTTTATAGAGCATTTGATTCATAGATTCTTTTAGATCCTTCTTTTTCTGGTTAATGGAACTATTTGGTCTAATCTGGCATCATTATCTAACCTTTAATGATAATAGATCTAGCCCACAATGAGCTCTGTTGATCCAGAGAAAAAGAGTATAACAGCAGAGTAATTTAATTGTGAACAGCTCTTCAGTTAAGCAGGCAATGACATTACAGACTCAGTGGTTGGAAACTGAAGACAGAAAAATTATATCTAATTTCTATAGTGATTTATCTACACACTCAGAATATATGAGATTAATAATCATAACAAATTTAAGAGTGCTTTGGACCTTTAGATTCTTAGGCTGGGATTTATCTCACCCAGATTTGGCCTACAATGCATCTACATCTACATCTACATCTACAGCTACATCTACATCTACTTCTTAGAACTTTATGTCTTGTTTCCTTTTGGTGAGTATCCAGTCAGCAGAATTAATGAGGTTTAGAGTGTGATTCACCCAACCAAATACAAGAACTTAATTTAGGATGAAGCTCTGAAGCTCCATTGACTATATTGACCTTATCTTTGCTGATTGTCAAAGGACCACCAGGCGACATTACAGATACCTACATGCAGGTGCATTATTTTTTCTCTGAAAGCTTTGAACTCAACCTAAATGACATGCTCCAGATAAGCCAGCAATGAAGAGCCTGATGGAAAGCGAGGCTTTAGTTGTCTTTTTTGCAGGAAGTCAGAAGGGATAATCACCGTCCCCTTTTGCCCATAGAACCTGTGAGTCACCAGTGAGTAATTTCTCCAACTACTCTTGAAAATTCTGCTGATCATTTTGGGGCTTTCACTATGATTTCCCCGATCCTCAACCATTCATCTCTACCCTGGCCAGGATATCAAATGAAGGTCCATGGAGAGGCTGCTGTTCTTGTTTTGTATCTTGGCCTGATGCAGGGAAAAGTGAGGTACTGGAGTGTGTAAGCGCCTTCCAGCTCATCCTGCTTATTTCAGACTGATGCCAGTAGAGATATGGAGCATCACTGAAATCAGTAACATTTTGAGTGAGTTTAGGGCCTGCCCAGGCAGAATGGCTCACAGCTCAGTAATGATCTTGGTTTCACTTGCCCCAGTAATCGATTGTTTCTTCCAGGCTGTTTATGTCCCGTTTCATATGAGAGCTGTTTGTCTGCTCTGTGTGTCTTTGTAATGGTTTCCTGCATGCATTGCAAGAGGATCTCCAAGCTGGACTTATGACCCAAGGGGTGCCGGGCAAAGGCGAAGAAGGTGGACTATGCT
>JAVSBS010002165.1:94089-119544 GCA_033124195.1 Coracias cyanogaster
CCCTACTCCTGCTGGTCACACCGTTTCTGATACAGGCCAGGATGCCATTGGCCTTCTTGGCCACCTGGGCACACTGCCGGCTCATGTTCAGCCGGCTGTCAATCAAACCCTCAGGTCCTTTTCCACCAGGCAGCTCTCCAGGCACTCTTCCCCAAGCCTATAGCGTTTCTGGGGGTTGTTGTGACCAAAGTGCATGTCTTGATTTTTTTTTTTTCCCCTTTGCTTCTGCAAAATTCAGCCTGTAGATCATGGTGCCTACAATTTCTTACTTAAGGTGTATTGGCACAAAGTTTCTGAAAAGCCCGGTGAGAATCACTCCCCCCAAAAAATCACAGTTTCAATTATTTGTTTTAAAAAAGCCCCAATGCTGGTGCCAAAAACCAGTCTGTAGAATAAAAAACAACACCTCTGTGTTTTATAATCTCAAGGGGAAACACTTCAGGGTTGGATCTGCTACCCTGTACTAATGCCTGAGGGCTATGATCCAGAACTGCAATTTATTCTACCTAATGCAAGACTGTAGGTGTTGCTTTGTGTCTCTGTCCCAGGATGGAGGCTCTTGTACACTTGCATTTTTTCCAGATAGTGCGTAGGTCTGAGTGTGTCTCTTGTATCCCAGATGCACGTGTTGAGTGATATCAACAATCGCTTCCAAGATGCCTGTCCATGCAGCATGTGTGTGTCAGGCTTGCAAGACAGGTCACTCAAGTGGATGGTCTGGGATTTGCCTGCTTCTCAGCCAAATTTTTGATTTTTGACCTCTGTGAGACTGCCAATAGATATGACAGCTCAGAGAGCAGGGATTAGCAATGGACACCTGGGTGGTGTTTCTGGGATTCAGCCTCTTGGCAGGCCTAGCAATGGCTTTTGGAGCCACCTTCATGGGCAGAAAGTCTGATTCACACACCCGCTTCTGGAGCATTGTTTTCTCCTTTCTGACTCATTGGCTGTGCTGTATGACATTGCTGGGGCCATCAGCCACCATAGGTCAGGGCGGCTCATCTGTCCATCCCAGATGACTTTTTCCGTCTCCTGTACCTGCCAACCTGTCCCAGACTGCCTAAGGAGTGAAAGCCACTGGCTGCAGTGTCCCCTGGGTCCCTCCTAAATGGCCAGCTGCCAGACCCTGCCCTGTGCCTATTGCCTGCTTTTCACAGAGGTGATACTGAGAAAAGGAAGGAAATATTACACAAAGCAGTTAAAGCCAATAAAGTCACCAACACAAGCGGGATGAGCCCCGGTCCTTGTTTAGTTGCATTGCAATTTCTACATGGTAATGATTTACGCTTTATGTCACTGAGAGCACTTCTCTGAATAAAATGGAGAAAGGTGGTTCAGAAATGTTCAGATACACATAAGGCACAGTTATTGCAAATTCTTTTTTATTTTGCTGACTTTTCAAGTCAGGGCAGCTCTTAAGTGAGGTGCTAGTACTGAGGTCGACTTATCTGATTAGATCATTAATGGGGACAATGTAGTGATAGGACAAGGGGTAATGGTGTTAAAGGGATATAAGGAACATATAGATAAATATAAGGAGTAAATTTTTTAGAATGACAGTGGTGAAACACTGGAACCTGTTGTCCAGAGAAGTGGTCAATGCTCTAGCCCTGGAAACATTCAAGGTCACGTTGGTTGGGGCTCTGAGCAACCTGATCTAGTTAAAAGATGTCACTGCTCATTGCACGGAGGTTGGACTAGACGGCCTTTAAAGGTCCTTTTCAATACAAAACATTCTATGATTCTGTGAGCAGACTGGTGAGCAAGAAACTTAGCAGTATCTATTTTATTGCAGATCTGAATTAATATACACATGCCATAGATCCACATATCCTTTTCTCATTGACTTGTAAGGTAGGTGCCAAACTTGTTCTCCTTGTTGAAAGAAACTCTCTTTCTCCTCCTCCATCACTGACATTATCTGATGCTTTCTGTATGATTTTCTCATACTTCTCTGCATTGATAATGCCATATAATTTAAACGTCTCATCAGCAAATTCCATTTACAGCAGGATGTGGTAATGCTATTAATGAAATTATTGTCACATCAGTCCTTGAGGAACTCCAGAAATACTCTCTACAGCCCAACAGTTCCCCTTTGTGCACAAGCTATTGTCATCTCCCTGTTAGTCAGTTCCTACTCTTTAATTTTGGATAGCGCCTTTCATTTTGGATCTGCATTGTCATCATGTCCCAGATATTGGAACATGTTACAGCCAAAGTGTGATGGGGCATCTGGTTTCTGAGATGCACCCATATGTGTTTGGTACTTTTTGGCCAGTCTCTGGTGGCAAGCTCTGCACATGTGTTGCAAACCTTGGTACCTAATTGCCTGAATCTCAGGTCTTGCTTCCTATCCCAACATCAATAGGCTGGGAATGTGCCACAGATCTTAATCTCAGACAGAGTTTTAATTTGGTTTATAATGAGTAACACTGTCACCAATTGGTACATCACTCTAGACACTGGTCACCACAGGCTGCTCAGTGGTTCCCATTGAAGCAACACCCATTTAATTTATCTTTTAAGTCTTTCCTACCAGCTGGCTTCCTGTCCTCCTCTTTTGGTTCTAAAGAAATGTTTCCCTTGCTTTCACCCTCCAAGAGTGATACCTTTACAAAAGATTGCCAATCAAGCTGAAATTAAGATGTTCATATGAAGTCAGTAAAGAGCTGGTCTATTTAAAACTCAGGTCTTCCCCAAAGATGAAAGAGTTGCACTAAATCCACTGAAAACATTAGTGTGCATTGACTTCATCTAGCCTTTTGCATATAACTGTTTCTATGCTCAACCCATTAAGTGGCCAAAATTGATGCCAAATCATTGCCTAACTGAAACAGTTCTCAATACTAAAATTTATACCAGGAATGGTTCTGGGAATATAGACTTCTGTGACCTAATTCTTAACCAAAGTAAAATGATACAGCTCTTGATTTCAGTGAAGCTTTCTTAATTCATTCCAGCTGAAATTTTAGCTTGTAATTTATTTATTTTTTTCTTTCTTCCACCTTCCCCCTACCCTGACCCACAACCCACCTTAAAATTTCTGGTAAGTCCTCTCCCTGAAATGTCACATGGATCTGGTAGGCCACAGGATTTTAATTGTTTTTTATAGTAGTTCACTGAGATATATGTGGATGGGAGAAAGGTTAGTCAAATATTTGTCAGTGGAATGTTTTATCTCCTATGTAGAGCAACTGATTGGCATCAAGAGCCTTATCTTCCCTCATATCACAGGAAGAGTGGCACCAGGCTCAATTGTCAATAAAAGCAATATACGAGGAAGACATAGCTGCTTTAACTGCATGAAAGCCTGTTCAGAGATATGAGATTAAGAACAGAAAAAGATCCTTTGGTAGCAATGGAAAGCAAGATATAGTGGTTTGTGGGATGAAATATCTACACATCAGAAAAGTCAATGGATTATTTAAACACTAATCAACTTAATCCTAGTGAGTTTCTGAGAGGGACATAGCTGCTCTCAACATAAGAGGTATGAAGCCAGACGTGAAATTTACCCCAGCCAAGATCATGACAAAGTACAGATCAAGAAAACACAATAAATTAAGTTCTATGAGAAAAACAAAAGACACAAATAGGGTGGAGGGATAGAGGAAGAACATGTGGGTGTGTGAATTTCTAAACCTACCATATACTTCCTCCTATGATTATTTTCCCTGTTGGTAACAGCCTTTTTGTAAGTTAGAACTTTTATGGTAGTAAGAATTGTATTAAATATATTCACACCATCATAGGCCTCAAACTAAAATGTTAATGTTTTGATTTCTCCACTTATATTTCTATTACTTTTTAATTGTATTTGGAAACTTAGAAGCCCTCTCAGTCTGCCTTTCTCAGGCTTGCTTTCCCTTTTTTTCACTTAAAGATTATTTTATTTTATTAATGAAAATCAGCTTTTTTTTTTCCCCACCTGAGATAGTACTAATTTCAACTGTAGGTATAGTTTTAACAAAAACTTTCACCACTCATGAAACATTCTGTTTTGAGATAGCAAGTGTTATTTATGACTCCCTGTTTCCTTTAAATTAATATTGAAAAATGAATCAAACATGGAGTGTTTCTTGATTGAAAATATTGAGATAATTGCTGTTGGATGAGAAAATTCAGCCAGATTGAAGGAGTTATCAATGGGTTAATGAAAATGAGCATGACACGTTGTTTTAGGCTCCCTTGTACAAATGAATCATTTAATTATGAGACATGGGCCAGGTTTTTCATTACAACATGTTGTACAATAACATCAGAGCCCCCAGGTGCTACAGAAACATTAGCGATGCTCATAGCAATGGAGGTTTCTGTGTTCCATAACCATATCTATCACAAAATATTCAGTGCTGGACACTTCTTATGTCAAAATAGTACTGGCAAACAGAAAGGACTTCAAGAAAGTATGAGGCCAAGTTAAGAAAAAAAAACCCTCCTGAGTGCAGGGAACTAGTATGATCAGATAAATCATACGAGGTTTCCATAGCTGGAGGCACCTGAGAATGTGCCTTTTCCCCCTCCAGCTAATGTTCTTGTGTAGCTTCATGTACAGGAAGAAGCCTTTGATACTTGTATGGAACAGAAATCCATGTATCCATCATATTCACATGATCTTGAATTCACGTCTTGAGCATTGCATCTAGACTTCTTCGCCTTTGCAGTCTTCTAAGCAGCAAAGGTTTGAAATATTATCTATAACATGATGAAGTAAAGCTTGTGTTTTAAGTATATGAAAAATCCAAATCTGAAGGAAAGATTACTGGAATTATCTAACAGGTGAGTGTACCAACATAATAACACCATACAAAGAATAACAGGGCAGATACCAAGGAGTTTTCCTGAGAGGAAGATCTATTATTAGACTAGTACAAATTCCCAAAAGAGCCAGAATATCCCCCACAGCATGAGACTTTTAAAATGAGATTGGACAAAACACTCAAGCACACTGTGGAAAGTGTGTCTTCTCTGATGGACTTGATGACCCTGCTGCTTCTTTGTTCTGTTTGCCTTAATCTTTGAACAATAATGCAGTGAACCAGTCACTGCTTTTCAATCACACTTCTCAGAATATAAAAATCCAAGAGTGTCTGCTTGCTTTATGATTCTTGTCCCTAGTCTGTTAAGCAGGGCTTATACCAAACAATAGATGTTTCTCAGCCGTTGCAGTGCCAGGTATTAATGAACGTCCTGTTGAAGTTCAGGACTGGTTCCCCCTCTTGAATGCATTAATGACACATAATTTTCTTAGAGATTAAGGAAAAAGGCACCCAACCTGTGTGTGTTATTCAGAGAACCACAAAGGTGATGCTATTTACTCCTTCATGATCTGGTATATTCTAGCCCTGTCAGGAAACATTATCTGAAATAGGAGGGGAACCCAAGCAAAATGGCATGCTACACAGCTCCTGAATATTGCAGGTGCTAAATATTTGGAGAAAGTTTTGCTGCTTACAACAAAAATTGGATAAAATCCAAGCATTTTAAGTAAACTAGTAATTCAAACTCCTCCTGTAGTCAGCAGAAAGAGTTGTCTTCAGAGGGTCATTGATTCTGCCCATACTGGGTGTTGTATTCTCTCTCCATTGAGTACGGAGCCTAGAAAACTGCCTTAGATTAGATATTTGCCTTTCAGATGGCTAATCTCAGGTAAAATGAATTCTACCCATAGTGACTAGTTTCTCTGCTGTGTGAGTGAACTTCTCCACTTGAATTCCACAGGTAGCAAAGACTAAAATTGCACAAGGGTGAAAATACTCCCATTTTTTTTGTCTTTTCTTGTACTTCTTTGAGCTAAAGCTAAAATTATCATTCTATGTCTTCTGTCCTGCCTTGATCAGACTCATATCGGTGCATGACTGAGGTCCATGGGCATTAGCTTATTCACTAAGAAATGCCACAGCCCCATTCAAAATCATATATATAAAGGAAGTGCATGTATATGCAAGTAGCAAGCCTGTTATTTATGTGATGACATCAGGCAGGGTCTGAAGAAGGGACAAACTGCTACAGCACATTTCTGTTCAATATAAAGATAGTATGATGCTCTACTGGGTTTCCAGCAGCCTGACCTCCAGCCACCCTTCAGCAGATAAGAAGAGCCAGTTGGCAATGGTCCCACAGGGAACATCATCTGTTCTTGGTGCAATCCTGCTGCAACAATTCCTCGCCATTTGCAATTTACAAAGGCTGCAGGTCTGACTCCCAACATACTCCCAATCTGTACAGCTTTTATGCCAGCTGAATGAGGCATAGGAAGCCGAGTGCTTTGGAGAACACGCTTTATAGTATTCTTCCATAGAAAACTTCAGCAAAAGACGATTATTAGCCACTTCATCTCACCTGTGCCAAAGCCTCTGAATCAAGCAGCAATGGTAATCATTCGGAATCCAGTCTATGCTCCACATGTGATGCAGGACTTTTACAGCTCTTCACCCTTGGTACCTCATATATCCTGCAGGTATTTACTATCACCTTAAGCAATCATCGACCATGTTCCTGGGTGATGAGATCCTGTGTTTTGAGACGGGACTTTGAAATGGTCGTTCACAAATTAACGTTGCTCAAAGTTTTAGCCTGGAGAAGGGAGAAAGTGTGCTTGTGAGCTATATATTTGTGGTAAGGACAGCTTAATAGAACAACACAAAGAGAAGAAACAACAGTAATAACAATAATAATAAGGAAAACCAATATAAAATGAGTGATATACAACATTCCAGCTCACTATATCTCCCTGGTTCTGGCCACAGCTTGCTTCCCCCTCAGCTAGCTCCCCACTTATATAGTGGGCATGATGTCACTATGATGTCAGAATACTCCACTGGCTGGTTCAGTTGACTATCCTGGCTGTGGCCGCTCCCAGATTCTTGTGAAAATTAACTCTATATTAACCAAACTCAGGACAGCAACAGATGACTATGGATGGGTGAATGGCAGCTGTTAGCGATTCTTCTATATTGGACAGCAGTGATTTCTGCAGCTGTTGCAATTCTATCTCATCTCCATGTGGGGATTTCAGTTTGTGTATCATAAAAGGGTTTGGGTTGGAAAGGATCATCTAGTTCCAACCTCCTGGCCATGGCCAGAAACACCTCCTGCTAGACTAAGTTGCTCAAAGCCCTGTCCAACCTGGCCTTGAATACTACCAAGGAGGTGGCTTCCACAACCTCTCTGGGTAACCTGGTCCAATGTTTCACCACCCTCACAGTAAACAATTTCTTCTTTATATCTAATCTAAGTCTACACTTTTTCAGTTTAAAGCCATTACGCCTTGATCTATCACTGTATGCCATTGTAAAAAGACCCTCTCCAGCTTTCCTGTAGCCCCCTTTAGGTACTGGAGGACTACTATAAGGTCTTCCTATAGCCTTCTCTTCTCCAGGCTGAACAACCCCAACTCTCTTAACCTTTCCTCACAACACAGGTGTTCCAGCCCTCTGATCACCTTCATGGTCCTCCTCTGGACCCACTTCAACAGGTCCATATCTTCCCTGTGCTAAGGACTCCAGAGCTGGACACAGTACTCTGGATGAAGTCTCACCAGAGCAGATTAGAGGGGCGGAATCACCTCCCTTGACCTGCTGGGCACACTTCTTTTGATGCAGCCCAGGATACGGTTGGCTTTCTGGGCTGCAAATATACATTGCTGGGTTATGTTGTGCTTCTTGTCAACCAATATGTATGTATGTGTGGCCATTGGCTTGATAGGAGCAGAAGTTATTTAGTGGTACAGTCAATTCACCATTATCCACCCATGGATTTTACCCGTAAACCATGCAGTAGGTGAAGAGAGATCCAGATTGAACCACCCAAGCAGTCATTTATTAGTGCAGGCATAGTGTAAAATGCTTTAAGTTAGCTCTTGAGGTCCCTCTTCAGCACTGGCAGAGGTATGTGAAAACCATCGTGTGTCAATTAGAGGCTTTATGTGCCCCACGCTGAATGTGGGGGTTATCCTGTAAGGCCATCGTGGGTGGCTTTGTCCGTCATCCCCAGTGCTTCCTTCTCAGAAAGCAGCTTGTTTTGTTTCAGGGCTTCATGCTGTACCTCCACTAAAGGTGTTCTTTTGCACCATATTGCATAGGAGAGCTCCAAAATGTGTAAGGATTGTGGTACTAAAACCAGTCCTGCCAGCAGCATTATCCAGGGTTTTTTTTTTAACCCGTGATATCCCTGCCCTGTCATTACACTACCAATTTATCATAATCCTCCTAAATGCTACATTACCAAATGTGTTGTAGGACAGGAAGGGACGTACAGCTAAAGCACTTTCATTTAAACTGTACCTCCCATACACGGTCAAATCTCTCAAGGGTCCTTGCCATCAATTGATCTCTTAGCCTTAAGATACATTCTGCAGTTAAGGAGTGCGGGCCTGAAGGGGGTCTCTTGTGTGCAGGCAATCACATTATATAATCCCTTTTATGAACTGATTAAACTCAATCTTAAAAGTAGTTAATATGTTTTATGCCCAAATGTTCTTATTTGAAGCTTTTTCTGGTAAACCACTGTCCTGATGTTTAGAGGTGCTGCAGTCTTTCATCAAAATGAGGTTACACTCATTCATTTTTGGAAATACAAGCATATTTTGCACTGGACATTGTGCAAGCAATAAGTCCACAGGGACCTTGCTTGAACAGCCTGTGATGTTGAGGTTGCAGGGATACAAGTATTTTTTTTTCTGTTGAGCAAGCAGAAGGTGGCCTACTGCTGAGCCCAGCTCTTGAAAAAAACATAAAAACAACAGCCTTTTTAAAAAATGATTATTTTTTTCATTAAATGAAGGCACTATGACTACTCAAGAAAATAGATCTGCTGAATAAGGTGTTGTCATTTTCAGGTAGATAGTTTTCAGAATGGAAATGGCCTTCAAGGGACTTTCCTAAGATCACACAGCAGCTTGTGGCAAAATTGAATATATAACCCAGACTTTCTGAGTGATTTTCTGCAGTAAGAAAGTGTCTCAATCAGTCATCTATCTATGTTTCTGGCTTTTTCATTCTTTTTCTGCTTATTTATTCTGATCCCTTAAGTACCATAGCACCTTGAAAATTATAGAGAAAAAGAAGCATGTGCTGTGGGATGTTTTTCTCTTGGGAACCTTTGCTGAACACTAAGTGAAATCCTGGCTATTACTGTCAGTAGGATCCTTCACTGGTGGCAACGGATACTAGGTAAAGGCTTCAGTGATTCAGATTTCAATATCTATGTGCTTCATAAGTTTCACTGAAATGGGACCCACCAGCTTACACAGGGAGGTCACAGGCTATTCTTGTTTCAAGCTACTAAGTTAAAAGTGTGGGGGGATGTTGTACTTCAAAACTCTGTTCAAGAGTGCATCAAGCACGATGCAGAATCTGTAATAAGAGAATAATGAAATTAATTTTCTACTAAGCTAGATTTCCTCCAGACCAAGTGCACGTGATTGGAAGGCCATGGATAAAAACTGGGAGAGGACATAGAGTTCCTTTCTCAATCCTCTTTCAGCTGTTGGAATTATGCTGGCTTGATTTTTCTAAATGTGAAATATTTTGACTCCAGTGGGATAGCAAGAGCATCAACATCATTCATCTGCTGAATGGGGAAGGAAGGAGGTGAAGAGATGGGAGATGCTGTAAAGGAAACTAACCACAAGAAGACCAACCATACCTGTCTGCTCTGCTTTGGAGGTCTGTTTCCATCACAGTGATGACCAACCATGTGATCAAGTTCCCAGGACACAGGGACAAGGATTTGTTCAGTGAAATCCTCAGGCTGCTCAGTTCTTTAGGTGGACAGATCCACTGATGTTTAGAAGATTTCAAAGTACTCAATTAAAACATCCAGCTAGGAGAAAATCTAGACATGAGCACTAGGAAGTAGAGTCGGCTTCAAAACATTGCTTCTGAAATTGCAAAGGGTGGCAATAAAATAAGATAGGTAAACGTAGCATATTTGTCAGTAGCTTTAAAACAAGCACAAGCTAGATGCTGCCATTTTTAGGCTGAGAGTGAAAATGATTTACAGAAGCAAGGCTTGGATGTAAGGAACTGAAGGGCATGTCTCCCATTCCCCTGTGAATGGAGGCTGACTCCTGAACTCTACTACCTTTATTTAATTTCACTTCAAATAATCCCAGCATAGAGCCTTTTTTTATGGCTTCTTTTTTTTTTTTTTTTTCCATTGGCCATACGGTTACCAATCACAGTGACAAATCCTATCTTGCTAAGCGATAGACAATATATTTTTCTCCCTTGGAATCGCCTGTTTTCTCCTTTCCCTACACAATTCTATTTACCAGAATCTCATTTGCTCATTAATACGTAGATTGGATCCTGAAATATTATAAGCAGGTTTAGCTTCAGTGATTTCAGGGAAGGCACACCCATAGATTCCACCTCACAAGCTAGCCTTTATATGCGAGAAATGGGCCATTCTTTTAAGATAGAAAGGGCCATTGTCCTATCTTTGAAATATCTCCTCTTTGGTACTCAGTGAAGATAAATTTGAGTCTTTCCTTAAATTACTTTTCACTCTGAACTGATGTGACATTTATCTCTGCTAGAATGTTGACTGTATGAAAAGCTGAAGCTTGTTTAAAGAATGCTGCCAAACAAGAAAGATTGTAATTCGTCTAATTACTGAGCTAGGATGCGCCAGTGCTGCAAACTTCAATTACCACCATTAAAGCATCAATTGAAAGCTTCAGCTGATTCCCAGAGAGTCAGACACTTCCAGACATTTCATGCATTATACAGATGTTTTGCTGCTCCTTCAGTCACTAATGGTTCACTGTTTTGAACATTTGGGACTCCTGTAACATGAGAATTAAGCTCCAGATGTAGAGGAATTTCAAGTGAATTCTGTCTCTTTAAGCCATGTCTTGTCAGTTGTTTCCTCAGTAGGAACCGATGACCTCATGCTGGATGCCCTTTATTTTTCCCAAGTGTTATAAGATAAATTTGCCCATAGGGTTACTTACAATTCCTGGGAATCCACATTTCCATAGATATCAAAGGCTCAGTACTACAGTGAGGTCCCTGGGACAGAATTCTGCAAGCACACAGCTCTCTTTGTAGCCTCAGCTGCTAATTCTTTATATGTCAGTATTACTGTCTACACATTAAAATAATAGCTCCAAAATAGCAAAAATGACCCCATGTCTTGAGCCAAACTGGAAATTTTGTGGGCAACACCTTCTGTGATAAGCTCACCCTTGTTTCACTTTGACACAACTGTTAAAAACTCAGTTTGATTGATTCCCTTCTGGCAATTTGCTCTTAAGTCAGAGTTGGGTCAAAGTAAAAAGAAAAAAAATCCTTCTGGAGTCTAACCGTTAAAAAAGCCCAGGACTTTAGTAGCTGAGCATTGCAGAAAGTTTCAGAATTAAAAGTAAATTTGAATCAAAAAGAGTCAAATCATTTTAATTTGGAGTCAGGGACAAAACAGTTCTATTTCAAAAAATGTCTCTTTTCAGATGCAAATCATCTGAGAGAAGTTGTGAAAGTCATTGCTTCTGTGTCACTTACGTTGCTTATATTTGCCAAGGGCAAGATTTGCACCTGTGTAGAACAGCCAGCTCCGGAGTTAAATCAGCACTTATGGGCCACTCCCAGTGACTTTGGGCACTGCTGACTTGTACCCAGCTCCTGAGAGAATATCCCACAGGAGGATTACACTGCCTGGAAAAGGGATGTAGCTTCCCGCTGAAGCCCTCAGTCTAAACTGTTACCTGGATCTTTTGTTCTTAAAGTGTCATTCTTCAGGAAAAAAATTACCTTCATTAACAGCCAATTAGCAGCTGTGTTCTATATCTACCCAGTTAATCCCCTCTCTTGATCTAACCTTTAACAGTATATTTTTTTACTAGGTAGACCTGTGAATTTGATGCTGACTCTCAAATTATTATTGCTTTTCGAACAAAAGAAAAGCTCAGAAGGAGATTTTTTCCAGGAGAGTTCCCTAAATGAATAGCAGTATTTCTGGGGACATGCTAAAAGGAACATGCATCTTTGTATTTACCATGGGCTGCGAAGTGGGAGTTTGTGGCCACAGTTTTCACATATTTCTCTGTCAGCGTATCTTCCCATCTTCCCCCCAGGTACCACTGAAACAGATTTGGAAAATAAAGGGAAAAGACAGCCTCCTTTGAGGAGAGATTTCAAGTGTAGAGACTTCATGTCATGGGCAGTTTTCACTCCTTGGGCGATGGGCAATGGCCCAAAGCAACAAGAAATGCTAAAAATGCATAAGGCTGCCTTGAAGAAATTGCCTATCAGTCTTCTACACAAAGTGATTTCATGAGGTGTTCACTCAAGACCAGTTAGGAGAAACTGCAGGAGTGGGTACCCTGGTATTCTTCAAATAGTGGAAAAAAACATTATAACAGCAAAAGGACACAGGCAGAGGTATATTGTAGGAAGGCCTTTCAGAAATCCTTTTTGTAAGGTATGCTTCACCAAAAAGGAAACCCAAACCCTCTCTATCCCTTGGAATTTTGATAAAGCTGATAATTTGAATTTCCCTGAAACTGTCTTGTCATGTCAATGGAAGTATGAAACCCAGTGACTTCAGAACTATTGTGTATAATTAGCTATATTCCATAGATATTGACATGACATGACATTGACATGACATGGCCATAGGTTTTCATTCAAACTTTCCATTTATGTTAGGTGAAAACATAAGAATGAGAAATGGTAGAGGACCAGTGTGCCAAACAGCTCTGTAAAAGGTCTATTAATATCTAAATAAAAATGGCAGCCACTTCTGGCAAAGAGGAGGTTGCTAGCAACTGAGGTTACATCACATCAGAAACAAATGGAAACCATTACCTAGTAAGTATGGCATTCCTTGTTTTAAAGACAGGTGCTAGCAGATTACCTCAAGAAGAAATGGGTATTGGCAGTGGTTGACAAGAGGTAATGCCTTTTAAACACAGAAATGTAAGAGCAGCTCTAGAATTAAGATTCAGCTATGCCAGGGTCTCTGTCTCTGACATTGATTTGCTGTGAATGTTTAAAGACAAGGTATAAAAAAGAGTCAAGCCTCCTATTTCACTTCCCCCAGCATTTCCTTCCAACAGCTTCTGGTAAAGGAGGTGTATATTTATTTTTCATGGTCGCTAATGGATTTTCATTCAAACCATTTGTCTAATTGCTTTTTAAATTCATCTAAAGTCCTGGCACCTACAACATCCTGTAGCAATGGGTGCCATTTGTTTACATATGCATCATGTGAAAAGGTAATTCCTTTTGGTTTAAATCCTGTACCTGATAATTCACTGCTTGCCTTCTAGTTCTGGTTTTAAGGGAAAGAATGAATAATCATTCCCTAATTCTCCTTGCTGCTCAAGGTTTCATATGCTGGCCTAATCATATCAAGAACTAAAAATATTCAGTCAGCCTTGCAAACTACATGTGGGAAGAAATTCACTGGTTGTTTTAATTCATCCTTCTGCCAATGGATGAAAGTTAAGAGATCCCTTGTCAAACTCTGAAACAGTAGCTACAGGGCTCAGCAGCTTGTGGCAATAATGAAGACAGCCAGCTTGTGAAGTTTTCTGGAAATTCTCCTTACTGTTGAAATGCTTGCAGAAGCACTGCAACTGCTACAAGGTTCGAAACTTGAAATAGTGCTGAGCAGCGAGGTAGGGAATTACTGGTCCTTCCAGCAGTCATAGTGGTGAACTCCACACTTGTGTGGCCATGATACTCTTTCATGTGCTGCAGAGATCAGGACTAAAAATCTGCTGGGTTTATTGTGTCTAACCCAAGAGTACCCAAACCCCATGGATCTCTCTAGTAAGACAGAATTTACTATGTACACTTCAGGAACCTCCACGTTTTTCTGCTTTACCATGTTGGCATCTCTGAGTTAGCTTGAGCAAGGCTAGTTCATGCACTCTAAGTGATGTAGGTATTGTAACAAGGATCTTTGTGCAGACTAATTGCATAGACATTTATTCTGCTCAGGCCAGTCTGAATCCTGAAATTAATTTTGTGCTCTGTATCTTACTGCAGGTGTAGTTGGACTAGATGACCTTTAAAGGTCCCTTCCAACCCAATGCATTCTATGATTCTATGATCTGTGTGACAAGGAGTGACTGCACCTGAGACGTACCTTGTGAGTAGTATAGGAACCATGTTCTTACTTATGGAAGAGAAAGTGCAAGTGTTAGGGAAAAAAAAAAAGCCTGTGAAGGAAGAAGGAGGTTCTTCTTGTAGGTGCGATGAACAAACGACAAATTGTGAAGTCCCTGGATAGGCATCACTTCGGAGAGCCTGTGGGTACTGCAGAAAATGATGCAATCTCTATTATCTTGCAACTTTTAATCTAAAGGACAGGGTGATGTTCCAAGGTAACAACCAGTCTAAGGACTGGACGAGAAGCATATACTGGTCTGATTGAGTTGAATCTAGAAGTGATCCATGGGACAGAGGAGGGTGTAATAACATTGAGAAAAGTTATCTGTTTGCATAGTCAAGTGGCCCCATATCTTTAGTCAGCTGCAGACATGCAGACCCAGTCAAACTTTGTTGGCTAAAAAGGTTCAATTTCCTCTCAAAAAGTTGTTTCTATCTTTATTAACAAAAAGGAGATGTTGAAAGTACAAACTGTGAACACTGGAATGAGCAGTCCTGACAATCAGAAAATACTTTCAGGTGTGAAATATCTGTCAGGGTTCATCTTTTCATTTATAGAAGTCCCATCCTGAACATCCTTGGGCAGGTATAATTCAATAAACTGAACTCAGAGGCCCGTCTCTACACTCTGAGTTGAGACACCTTGTAATAAGGACCTGAATGGATGAAGCTCCACAGCTTCTATAGGTTTATTAAAGGAATTATTATTTTACTGGTGCTAGGAGTATCATGAGAATCACACGTTTCTTTCTTCTTCCTATCCCTGTCTTCAGGACAACGTATCCACTACAAACAATAGACATTAGGATCCTATGAGGCCCTGTTTCTGCTTCTGATCTCATGTTTGTTAGCATCTGACTTTCCTGGAGAAATAAGGAAAGTGAATGTTCATAAATCACCTATAATGGGCAAAATCACTATTTTCAGTACTATTGGCCTGTAGTACATGGGAAGGACGCCAGTAATTTATTTGTTTCTAAACCCCTGGATGGTTATCGCTGTTGCTGTGTACTTCCTAACTTTATCACAAGATAATTTCCCTTGGCTGTGGAATTAACTTCCTGCACTGAATGACGGGGATGGCTTTCTCAGAGACTTCTAGCTGCTAGGAGCTTTTATGAGTCTATTGCTCTGTAGAAGGTTCTTCTGCTTAAGTATCATAAAATAATAATGAGAAATCATTGTCTCTTAGACTAAGCAGTGGTTTGTGTGAGTAGGTTTACTCATTTTGTTCTGTCAGTTTTAAGACTCGTGTGTCTCTCGTAGGGGCTGTGATCTGCTTGCATGGGGTTCACAGAAGAGCATTCACGCTTCTTAGAGCTGTGTGTACACTGCTTTAAGGCTACTTCGGAGTTATTATTAACAATGAAAATTAAAAAAAAAAAAGCAACAAGAAAAACCTTACTGCAAGTCATTAAGAAAACCAACTCATTGAGCAAAAAAAAAATAATTATCTTTGGAAAAGGAAACAGCCAATATAACTGCAAACTACCGGTCTGACCACTCATTTTTCATTCTTACAACCACAGAACAGACAAGCAAAAAAAAACCCCTGTCTCAGAGATTAAAGGGAACTCAAACTGGCGGCTTATTTAAATGAAGTCTCTCAAGCTGTTTAAGGCTGAAAATCACACCTGCACCGAGAGCTGAGCTCAGAGATGAGGGCCAGGTCCAATAATAGGGCTCTGCAGTTCCCTGGTTTTAGGTGCTAGAATAGAATTTAAAATTGCTTAATCATTTACCTCTCTGGGTGTATTGGGCATCCTTTGAACATGTCCCATGGACCAGAGCCCCTGGCTGGGGACAGCCCTCACCCTGCCGCACACAAGAGAAGCCTGGGACAGGGCTGGGCATGTGCGGAATGCAAACCCATGTAATCCCACAGACCTTTTGAAGAAACTTAAAGAGAGGAGTGTACAGGCCTGCTGCTCTCAGTTTGGGATTTTGGCACCAAAGTTCAATTTCAGCCCCATGCTAGATTCTTAAATCCCAACTGCTTCTATGTGGTCAATGATGATTCAAGGCTGGTGCTGAAATCAATTATAATTGTGCGAGGTCCTAATTTCTGTCCATGGCTGTTCTTCTTCAGAGGGGTTGCTTATGGCATACTTTGGTGACTAGCTTGTAAACCAGCCTGGTAATGGCTCTCCGTTCAGAGCTGAGCAACTCCCTGCTTAGAGTAACAAACACTGACCACAGATGACTGAAATCTGCTGGCTTGTAAACCCCTACAAGTCAGGAGAAACTTAATGAACTTCATCTGGGGCTGCTCCTGATTTGCATTGGTTTAACTGAATAACAGACTTTGGCTGGAAATGGACATGAGAGGCAAATTAACCCCAGCAAAACACAGTCTAAGAAAGAAGGCGGCTTTGGAAGGACTTTTTTCATGCCAAAGCCCAATATAAAACTCCATCCTGCTGCAGTCCAGGAGTCACAGTGCATTGTCTTTCATCTTTTGGTGCTATTACTGCTGATTTTAACTAGGAGAGAGAATCTGGCCCAAGATGATGTTTCCTGAAGCTCATTTTCCCAAACCAGCCTTTACTGCATGAGCATACTGGAAGCTGATGGTACATGGAAGTGCAGCTAGAAGCAAATGCAGCATGCTCTTCCCGCAGGTACCAAGGCTTGCTCATTTCAGGCAATTTGAGTCATCTGTCCTCAGCCACTGACTGTTAATTTCCAACACTCTCCCTATGTCAACTAGCCAGAAAGACTGTGTCCTGAAGATAATGCTCAACTGTCCCTTCCTGCTGGAGGAATGTGCCCAATAAATGTTTCTCTCAGCTCAACCAGCCTTGAAATGCTGGTGATGAATTCAGACCTTTGCCAATGCTGTATGATACAGCATTTCTTACAACCACTTCCATTTACATAATGCAATATCCATATAATGATTATTTTATTTATGTTTCCCTTACTTCAAGGCAGAGGAAGCCAACAGCTGGAGCTGCGAGATAGAGGCACCCACCAGTTACTGGGCTGTGTTGTTCACAGGAGTGATAAGCTTTTATCACCAGCTGGGAGTTAGAATCTTGTCTAAGCGATAGCATCCATCCCTTGAACATAGAACAGAGCTCTCACTGTTTGCCTGTCTGAAAGGAGAGTTTATAGCTCCAGACTTTACAGTGACTGTGAGCTAAAACACGACATAGCTCGATTGTCTTAATTTCTTGACTCATTCTGTTGCAAGTCACAATATGAGCGTTTGCTTCCTTTGCATCAAAAGAGTTTAACTGTGTTTGCATTACCCCTTTGTTTGTATTTGCCACTGGAAGTGTTAAAAAATATCTCCCCCTCCCATCTTTCTGCTAATCCCTATCCATCTTTTGAATCAATTAAAGGACAGTTTATGGTTTGCAGAGAGAAAAAGTGTAAATGAGAAGCAATTCCTTTGGCCATCTTGTGTGTAACTGGAGAATGTTTCGAACACAAAACAGGAGAGAGGGTTACTTCAATGGCTTGCTTCTTTTGCTCTTTGTATTTCATATCAAGAAAGGTGGAGTAATGATGTTTTGGTTTCATAATTAAAATAACATCATAAGATTAGCTATACTGTGGCTGGATATCATCTGTATGAAAAGTTCTACAGTTACAAAGAAATCAGGAAAATTTCAGAAGGCTTGTTTTTAATTAACCTACAGAATTGTCTTCTTGTGTTATTTCTGCATGTGGATTCCCTGGTATTTCAACCTTTTCCACAGAAAGGGAAATTTGGCCCATTTCTTATTTTAGCTAAATAACTATATAAGAAAATGTAAAGGTACAGGGACTGGTTTTACCATTCTCTTACTCTGATTTTGCACCTTTGTGATTCCATCTGTTGAAGAAATTACTTTATAGTGGCTCTGATGCTAGGGAACCTGTATAAAGCACAATGTTGAAAATTCATAGGGGAGGCAGCTGCCATTTGCCTGAGGGGCTCTTGTTGTTTTCTGAGTCTGGACAACCACAACCTGAAAATAGTGAGGGTCAGACTGCAAAAGTAAATGTGACCCCAGCTGGAGCTGAGCCCCAGCAGGAGCAAAAGGGCTCTGCTGCAAGGAAAAGCAATCTTCAGCCACACATCAAGCTTCAGTCACTGTCTTTGCAGGCACAAGCATTCCTCTTTTGGGTGCAGGCTGCCTGCCTTGTTATAGTTTCTGTTTTATTTTGCATGGCTTCTCTCCTAGAAGTATCTGTACAAGTATCTTGTACAGTTATAGGGGCTAATTGTGCCATAGCAGTGACACAGTAAACCCTGATGTGACATAAATTATATAGACTCTGTCGTCAGACTGTTGCACAAGCATCCTACATCCTTAAGTCCTTACCATAGTACTATACCACGGCTGGATATGACAGTCTAAACTCTTGTGACGTCTTTACATGTTTAAACATCTCAAACTGGTGTCTTGACAACAATGAGAAAGAGAAAACTTCACCTCACCCCCAACCTCAATTCCAACACTTGGTAATTGAATTCCCATGAAATTACTTCTGTTGAGTGATTTCTTAGAAGGATGCATCTTGCTTTTAATATTATGCATCAGCTTTTAATTATAATATTAATAACATTGCATCTAAAGGATTTATATTTTCTTTTAAACAAACACTTTATAAGGGTACTTTTTGGAGCTTCTGAATCAGCAGTATACTCTGGGAAAACAGCCAGATTTGATGCAATATTCAGATAGCTCTGTACAGGGTCTAGAAATTCAAGTGTGTTTTATGATGTAAATTGCCTTTAGAAGACTATTTATTCCTCTATATATTTGGTGTGAAGTGAAATATTCCTAGGAATTCCTCAACTTCACATAAACTTTTCCAAGGAAAAATATATATCATAGGAGACATTTGTATTTCCAGAGCAGGAAGGGAAGCATAATGCTTTTCTCAACTTGATTCTGAGGGTGGGTATTTCATAAATACTGGAATAGCTTCACTCCCACTTAATGAAAGGTTTACAGGCTTTTCAGGGCTTGAGCACAAAGTGCTGTTATGTGCCACAGTGACTCCTCTAAGTTGGTTAATTTTTACTACTTCTGCTATTGAAACATTTTTAACAGTTGAGGTGAAGAGGAAGAGAGGGATGGGAAGGAACTGGTGTAAAGACATGACTCTTATCTGTGCTCTTCTATGAATTTATAATCTGGCAAACTAGACCAGAGCCATATTCAGACAGTGTCAATTCACTGTGTGTCTTTGGGGTTTCCCATTTGATAGTGGTACAGAAAAATTCAGTAGGATATAGTAAATACAACGTTTTTAAGGTGTTTGAGCTATGACTCTCAGTTTTCATCTGTAGAAAAGGGGAATAGTCTTTTGTTAATGTTCTGAAGTCTTGTAATGGTGAATCTACAGGTAATGAGATGATGAAGGAACTCCAGATACTTAGACTTAACATGTGAATGGACAGGGCCATCAGGCTTCATGGCTGTAGCAAGCACTGTGTGGCCAGCTAGCCCACCAGTAGTTCACCAAAGTGACCTCTGCTTTGAATTTGGTCTTGAAGGTTCTTTTGACCTCTTGATGTTCTCAGGAAGAGGAAAGCCAGGAGCAGAAGCAGTGATGGCAGAGAGGCAAGAAGGAGGGCAGGCAGGACTGACAGGCAACACTACTTGGCTCAGCAGGGATGCTGAATTCAAGGAGGAAGGTGAGACAATAATGCCCCCTCTCTGCAAAGCCGGGTGACCTCTGAGGATGAGTCATGCCTCCCGCCACCTCCCACAGTGTTATCTACTTCTGATGTGACCAATTGCTGAAATGAAAGAAATGTCCTTCCCTTCCATGGCAATAAAAGGAGAATGAACAATAACAAAAGTTAAAGTGTAACGCAGGAAATGTGAGTGAAAAAGCTCCCCCCAAACTACAGCCGAGGTGAATAACTATCTGCACACACCCACCCATCCAGAAACAGCGGTGAAACCCTAGCAAGGGATGTGGGGATACAGCTGCAGAGGCCAAGTGTCAGCCTCAGGTGTGCACACCTACTTGGAACCTCCAGATACTGGCAGGGGGGCTTTCTCTGACATGCAAACCCAGTAGAATTCCTCTGAAAAGGGTTGCATTTCACTGGATTGAATAATGAGCTGGAGAACAGGCAGTCCTGCAGAGACGAGTACCCTGCACCGCTCAGTCACACAGTATGTATGCACATAAAAGGCACTTCACCTTAAATACAAGATTGATTTACCCAGGGTCAGGTTCATACCAACATTTGACGTTAACTTTTGTGAATTTACCTTGCGGTCAAACTGAAAAGCTTTGACTGTGCTGTATTTTTACACCATGATGCCTTCTCTGTGTTTCACTAAATAAAAGAGCAAATTGTTATTAGCCCCAGAGATAAGAAGATAAGCCAAGCATTGCCCTCAACAAAAGAAGAAGGAAAGAAGAGAGTGCTTTGGAGATGAGATATATTTTGTTTACAGAAAGTTTTAAAATTTGTCTCACATTGATCTGAAGAAATGACAAGGGGGGGCATGAATTCTTGAATGTGCAAATATAATTGAAAGATATTTTTGGTGGCAGCGCTTGCAAGAAATAGGGGTAAATGTGAATGTCTCCCACAGAGATACAGTGATGCATGTTTTTGGCTGCCTATAATTGTGGTATATATTCAGTGTGTTAAGAAACACTGGTTATTTCTCAAAGGACACAAATAATGTCTTTTTCAGTGGACCATCATTACATAATCAATTACTAAGTAGTTTTTTAATATGTATTTTAAGATTACCCCATAATTCTATGGGATTTCTATGGGATATCTCCTTGAACTTCAGAGGTCCATAAAAATGCTGAAACACTGCAAACTCTGGCTATTTTCCATCTCCTCCCACTTGAAACAGGACAATCACCAGTGCTAAATGAGGTCAAGGGTATTTTCAAGGTTTTTTGGAAGAGTAAATAATTTCTTACATTTTTCAGAGTACTGGAAGTAGCTTCTGTCACTGAGATCAAACTATCCCTGAGCTGAGACATATCCCAGATTTTACCCAGGTCAATATTGCCACACATCTACTGAGCGATGGCAAAATCTGGAGCCCTCTGGGACAATAATTTTTATAGTGCAGATATCGTTCACAGAAATTACTCTTTCAGTCCTGTTGGTGTAATTTGCATAAAACAATGTTAGTCATCAGTAAACAGGAAGCTAATTTTGGCAGAAACCCTGACCTGCCCCTGCAGCAGCTGTCCTGATTCCACCTCTCTGAGTATCATAGTCTCAGTGTTGAACTCAGCTTTCCCCATCTGCGGTATCTTGTTGGAGACACTAACACTGACTTTCACACCTCCTAATCCCCAGTCCCACAGATCTATGTGACCTTCTCTGGGCACCAGATGTTCATTTCTGCAACTGCTGTGGAACCTGTAAAGTTTTGCAGTCAGACGAAATAGCTCCCATACCTTAGGGGAAGTTGAACATAGTTCATGTCTGACAATTGTGAAAGACTGGGCTCCATTTGGGTCCCACACACATCTACCACAGTTGCCTGATGTTGGACTTCAGTCTTTTCTCCCTTTTGGGCTGGCCTGTGTGGAGTTAATATTATGTTCATCTTCAGTCCTACCAAGTGAGAAAAATAGATACCCGCGTGAAGAAAACAAGAGGAGATAACTGTGTTGAAAAAGGTGCCACCTCATCACTAAAATGTGTAGCAATGAGGCGAGAAAATAAAGTGATATTTGTAGGGAATTGTTTTCCCTGTTGGTTAAACATGAAAATCTTATTATTATTTTTTCTTTTTCAAAGCAATGGGGAAGGAGTGGGCAGTACTGTAACCACATTTGGGTTCATTCCAGGAAACGACCAGGAGAGTAAGTTGTGATTGTTTTGTTTTGGCTGAATTTTTCTGTTAGGCTATGGTTTGAAAACCTCACTTCTAAACTCAGCTTCTCCAAATCAAGGAATTTCAGGTGTCTGTATTGGGCCTATCTTTAGAAAAATGAAAGGAGAAATTCCATAAGCTTCTGGTATTTCCAGTACAAGGCCAAAGCTTTGCATATCTGAGGAAGTTTGTTTTGTTTCTGGTTAGCACTGAGAACCCCAACTGAAAAAAACAGAATAAACTTCTGTCTTAGAAAACCATACAATTATCTTGTGAAGTTTCAGGTGAACAGAATAAACAAGAGAAACATGAGCTCAGGATGAGAAGGGGAATGTGCTCCCCTGCTTTCTTGTGCTCATCTGAAACACATTTCCAACCTTTCTGAGGTTCCATCCTTGCTGAGGAAAGAAAAATACACATCTATTTAGGCTGCTATTGCTCTGATTGGGAAACTGGAGAAGCCATAGCTGCTATTTTTACAAGTTTGCTTCCTTCAGGGGAAAGATATCTTAGGGTTGAGGAGGAGGTAATGTGATCTCTTTTTCTATTTTTATAAAGGGCCTGGGGATGCATGGGGAAGCTGAAGATCTGTGCAGTTGAAAGTCTTCAGCTCCTCTTTTGAGATACTAAGGGAGGAATAGTTAGAAAAGCATGGCCTAATTAAGGATATCTAATATGGTTTCAGGAAGGGAAGGGCACGCCTCATTAACTGGCTGGAATTCTTTGAGGATATTGCTGCTGAGGGAGACCAAAAAAAAAAGCAATTCACTGCAAGCATTGTGTACCTCGATGGGCTGGGAAGAATAGAGCACAGTTAGAACTAAGTCTGGGCTTGATACTTGTGTTACAGAGTGGGTAAAAATATAATATGAAATTAACTCATATTTAAACCTGCAGGGGGTGAAACTGTTTCTTAGTTCTTGAAATCCTGGGTGCATTCTTGCCTTTAATCTTTTATTTAAAAAGAAAATAAAAATTATTGATATAATTGACTTTTGTGAATCAGCTGAATCACAAGCTGCAGTGTTTCCAGATGATATTGTGCTAAATTTGGAGGGCAATGAGGAAAATTGCAATTAGATACAGACAGAGTTAAATGCTTTTAGGAGTTTCTAGCATGCCAGAGGGCATATCCAATAAAGGTCAGATAAAGGTAGCATCATGATAATAAGCCAAAGATCCTAGAATCAGAAGAGTGAAAAGGTGGTGTTTGGATTGACATCTCAAGTGTGGGAATTGTGGGAGATGCAGTTTCATAGAATCATAGAATCATTTAGGTTGGAAAAGACCTTTAAGATCATTGAGTCCAAATATAACCCTACTCTAGCAAGTGCGCTGCTAAACCATGTCCCATGGTTTTTAAACACATCCAGTGATGACAATTAAACCCCTTCCCTGGGCAGCCTGCTCCAGTGCTTGATAACCCTTTCAGTGAAAACAATTTTCCTAATGTCCAACCTAAACCTCCCCTGGTGCATCTTGAGGCCATTTCCCCAGACCTTTGCAGAAACAGAGTCTGAAATGCTTCAAGTTATCCTTGGGAGAAATTACTCAAAAAGGAAAATAATACTCTATTTGACTGGGGACAACTAGAGTTTCATAAGAACCTGCTCAGTGTGGCAGGAGTGGGGCTTGCATCTGAGGGAGAGCAAAAGCTCATGATGGAGGGAGAGTCCTGTTGGGGTGTGGGACTGACGCTGATGGGGATGTGGAGGCAAAGAAATCATCCAGGCTTCTCTCACACCAGGGATGGCATGGGGCCAGTTTGGCTGCTCGCCTGGCTACCTGGCCACCCCAAGGGTGTCAGGACCAGATGAATACAATGTTGTCTACTTGCAATACCACATAAACCTGTTGCATTCCTGTCTGCTGGGAGGAAGGGCGTTGTCCTCATAAGCCCTCTACCACCTGGAGATTCCTTCAGAGCCAGGGAAACTGCATGGTTTTGACCCAGCTGTGCTTTTCAGGGTTTGAAAAGGATCAATCCCCTTGACTTTCTACTGTCCTTCCATACTGATTTCTTTAAAAAGCCAGATACTTTCTTGTGGTTGCAGGAGACAACTGGACCCTGAGAGCTCATAGGGGGTTGAGAAATGGTCCTATGACTCAAGGGAGGTTTTGTTCTCAGCTAAGCAAAGTGACCTTTATTAGAAGAAGAAAAGCAAATAGTAGAGGGGAAGAAAATAGGGAAATCCTTGTGTTTCTTTTAATGCCTAAGAAGTTTCAAGAGCTTTGAAAGAGTCTCACTTATATGTCTTCATTAATGACATCACTTCAAAATTTGTCATGAGACTGGGCACACGTTGCTCTTCACTTCGATGAAAGAGATTGGACTCTTAGAGGTGGAGGTGCAGGGAGTGGGCAGCGCGGTGTAAACCTGCCTGCGAAAGAAGCTCAAGGCAGCAGGCACAAGAAGGAGAGTAGCTCTGCTAGAGCGAGGTTGGTCACAGACAAACCCTGGGTCAAATGCACCTTGAGTGTCACCCCTTCCTCTCGTCCCTGCAGTGTCTGCTACCAGCCAGGGTCCAGGCCATACCTGGGGGCTGCCCCCGTCCCTCAAGACCTGGTAAGTGTCTCTCTGCTCTGCTATTCCCCAAACCCATCTGCCACTCATTTTTTCCCATACCTGAGGAAAAAACAACGTAGGTGTCATTGCTTGAAAAGGGTGCCAGACTGGTGTTGCTGTGCTCAGCTGCAGGCTAGTTAAAGCAAGTGCACTGTGAGGGAGATGCTTCCAAGATATTTCCTGAGTATTTGTCCTTGTTTTCTGATTTGTGCTGTGGGATGGGCTCATTTTCAAGGGCCAGCCTCTCCCCATGACTCTATTTGTTGTACAAGTGCTGAAAACAAAGAAAGCCTCCTCCTAGAAAGCCTCTGATGTAGGATGAAGATAGAAACAAGAGGCCAGCAATGTTAGCAAGAGAGGGGAGGGAGAGGAGCTAGTGAAGCCAAGAGACAGCACCAATCGCAGTGACAACCCACGCTTGGGGATGACTATTTGTCTGACAACCACATTTTTAAAGTCTCGTGGTGCCAAAGCATTTACCTCCAGGACAAGAAGTATAATATAGTTTCCAGAGGTTATTCAGTTCTTGATCCCTGGCTTAATACAGCCAGAGAGAATATTACCCATGATAACTGTACTGTGAGGACCCCATCTGGCTTTAGGGAACTGAAATAATTCATTTTGCCTAAATCACTGGCCTTCTGCAGGGTGAAATTAAGGAAAACTTTGTGTGAGGTGATTTTTGAGGTGAAAGAGCTTGAATTTTTGTGTGCACTGACACATCAATGTCCCCTAAATGGTGTACTTCCAGCACCAAATTGCCCATGGGGAAAACCTTAACATAATTGACTGAGGTCAATTTGAGCCAGTCAGTAATCAGCAAAAGGCTTCAGAGACTATTATTTGTTCTTGATAGGACTTGGAATAGGGCTCCAAGGTATTATTTGGCTGGGTGCTGTATCAGTACAAGCTAAGAAATAGTATTCTGTAGGCCTATAACCTGGAAAAT
>JAVSBS010002165.1:127733-143180 GCA_033124195.1 Coracias cyanogaster
TGAATTTTCAGATAACTTTGAGGCTACCCAAACCTCGTAGGTCAACACCCTAGTTAGCAAAGGGGTAAACTTTAAGTGTGTGACTGTTGAATGGGGACTTGTAGTGGTAACAACAGAAAGTACTGAACCACTGAGGGTGCTTGCGTGGCCCTCATCACCAGTGTACTCAAGCACTGTGGAGCACCACTTGTTCCCCCTTGCACACCCCGGTAAGAAGGGGAAAGATAATCTTTCTAGGGTCTTTACATATAGATGCTCTATGATGCAGAGCCTGTGACACAGGATGGGCTAGAACTGAAATCTCCAAAAGCCTGTGTTAGTGTCTTGCTGAATCCACTCTCCTCCTATTGTCGGTCTTGATGACAATGGTGCTACAAACTTCTGTAATGCAATGGGAACATCAGACTGGGTCTGCCTTGTCAGACTTGGTTGATTAGATGAACTGAATGCATGTGGCTCTGTGCATGGGGGACTGATATGAAGACTGCAGAAACCCATGAACTCTACGTTAACATCCAGTAGCTTGTAAGTGGTCAGACTTGTAACTGCTTTGTTTGGAATTTGGAGTTTTAATTGGGTTTTGTAGGTTTCATATATTATAGATTGTACAAGATTTCCAGCTTTAGTGGTATGAATATTAAGGAATCACATTTAAAATGATGGATTTATTATAATTATTTTTTTAATTGAGATCTCTCTGAAAGCTGGAGGCTATTTTGTAAGTAAAATAAATAACACCAGTATTGCTCATTTCTGTACAAAATTAAATTTAGGTGGTTCGTACATAATAAATAATGTTATGATTTGAAAATGTTTCATTACATTACATTAATACCTCTTAATAGGCATGGATCATGTCACACACAGTTGTTAGCTTTATTGTTAATCAGATACTTCTCATTAACATACTGTAGTTAAAAATGAAGTGCCCTAAAACTGACTATGTGCTGTTAAGTGTAATTTCTGAAATGACCATATTATGCTGTCCTAAGTACCCTGGAATTGCCTAGTTAATGGAATATTCAGATCCTAAAATAAATCCTTTAGTTTCTACCATTAACTTCACAAAATGTTTTAAGGACAAACACAGGCACACTGTTCTTTCAGGAGAACATTGAAGTTATTAGATGTTTGAGAGATCCTGATCAGCAAATGCCAAATCTAAACTTGTCACAACTGTACTTATAATAGCTGAACTTTCCACCTCCCTGTGAGTGGCCTGTCTTGTCACACTTATTCTACCTGACCTACTTTCCAGCTCTGCACCTAAAGATGTTAAAAAAAATTCCGCATCCCTTGAATGAGGACAGAAATAATTTTCATAGTGCTGAATCAACATAAAACCAGTCCGTGGCTGGGGACCTCTGCCTCCTGCTTCCAACAAAAGGGATTTTCCTTTTGGAGATCTGGACTATTTCCACCTGCATCATTCACTGGCTGAGGAGTTCCGTGGTGAGGTGGAGATGCAAGGAGCTCACGTTGCTAAACTGATGCCATGGCTTGAGGGTAAAGAAAATTGAGAAGAAAGTATACTGTACTACAGGAATTCAGTAAAAGTGTTCATCCTGCTGTCTATATTTGTAGTCTCTATATTTGCAGTCTCTATATTTGCAGAGGGCTCCAGAGCACAGAGCTATGTACAAGCTGCCAACATGAAGGGGCAGGGCATGGATTAAAGCTCAGTCACAACATTGTCCATGGATAGCTCTCCTGGACAGTTTTCTGGCATGGTTTAGGGGCAGCCTGGGCTGATGGCTCAGCAGCTGGCAGACTGACCGCAGAGTGAAGAGGCAGTCTAGCTCTCTGGACATCAGCCATCCCATCCAGGAATAGACTCTGGCCTTTTTTACTTAGTACACTTAGACACACAGAGAGATTTGGCATCAAGGATAGTTAATGATAACAACAGCCTATGCATTTTTTAATGTGTCTAACTATGACAATGATAAACACAGTTTTAAAACCACTAACAAATTACCATGTTCTTCCCTCACTCATGGCTTGAATATATGTGCAGGCAAGTAATTGTACCCAGGGCCATTCTCTAGCACTGGACTCAAGTGCCTCATCTCCTACAGCTAAGCTGTTTTATCATACTAGATGGCTTGACTGCATCCAAAAGACCTATTGTGAGTGGTCTTTGGTCCACAAAAGCATCCATGCCTGAGGATTTTTTTTAAGAAGGATACCTTGCCTAGGAATGACCCTGGCATTATTTAGTTTATTGGAATAGATGTTGCCTGAAAGCTTCCCAGTAAGTTCTTGGTTCTACATAATTAATAATATCACACTAAGGAACAATTTGTAGTGCTCACATGAGGAAGGAAAAGATTATAACTTCTGCTTTACATGTCAGTGAGCTAAAGCCCATAGGACCAAACCCTCAGAACTTGGTGGGATTGTAAACAGTCAAGATTATAGTGTGCTTTTGTTCTCCTCAAAGAAATAAGTTTAGTCAATAGGGAAAGTTAGGGCAGGATGTTCATCTTGATGTAGAACATGGGGATAGTAGCAAAGAATGACACTGCTAGTTAGCATGGAGCAGTGTAGGTCTCTTGTGTAGACTTCACCGTTATGTCAGTACTGCTGCCAAATTCTCATTTCCGCCAGCCAAATCTCTTCACGTCTCCTTTCCTCTGGCGCATTTATTGAATAAATGTTATAACACTTTTAAGGTCTGTAGATGCAACTGTGACATGAAGGGTAGCCATAGGCCTCACTGCTGTTCTAAACACAAAGAATATTTTTTTGTCCTAGCAAATGCATGGCTTGTAGACAGCTTTTCATGCTCACTGCAACTGCTTAACTTTTAGAAGCTTCAATATATTTTTATCTTTTGCACACACGTAATTCAGCTAAATGAAACAACTACTCTAGGTAGGAACTGTTTTCGAGTGTCAGACTTTTACTGGAAAATCAGTAGGGAGTACTGTGTAGCAGTAGTCAGGTCTCTCTTTCCTCTCCTGCTCTGCTGAACCAGCACTTTGTAGTGAGTCTATTGCCAAAGGACAAATGCTTCTTTTTTTCATACTATGGCAATTCTGTGTTTTTCAGAGCAGAGCCATAAAGGTGAGAATTAGAGGGCAGGGAATGTGGTCTTCCAGTAATAGGATTCCAGTACCATCTGCTGGTAGTAGAAACATGGTTTTAGCTTGGATTTCCCTCTTCAAATCTGTGTTCTGCCTGTGTAAGGCAGTTCAGTGTATTTTAAATTAATTACTCATGTCAGTCAGAGACATTCTGCTAATACCAGTCATATCGTAACAAATGAGTGCCTCACACCTTTCATAAATATTTTATCTATCTGATTCAGCAAGAGTGGCCCAGTTTTCAGTAAGGAAACACTTGGTTCAGACATCAAGGTCCCATCTGACTAATGGAATAAGTGTAGTGACCTTATGTCTCGTATCAGTATAGGTGTCTTGGAAAAGGCTTTCACAACATGAAAGTCTGGGGCAATATGATTCCCTTCTGGCAGATGCAAAATCCCCCAAAATTATTACATGACTGGACATTCTTTGTCCACGAAGTGACAAATGCAGGCAGATCCTCATGGGGTCAATTCTCAAAATACTGATGGACTTGTGATTGTCTGTGAAGCATTTGATAGTATTCATTCACCTTATGGGCTTTGATTCTGCAAAGCACATCTTTAATTTTACACTTTTGCTCCTATCCTATTAAATTTTGTGAATTTGCAGAGTCTACTGTTGAGCTGAGGTTGTATTTCTGGATCTTCTCCCGATCGTAACTTCCAAAGTCATTCTGGCTTAGTCTAGAGTGCAGCTGTGAGTATCTGCAGAGCCACTCAGGCTGTCTTTAATAGGTCTAGCATAGGCACAGGCAGGAATTTGCATGTTTCAGCATAAGCTTCAACATTAATACCTGAACTAATTGCTAAAATTAGTTCAAATTCTCTATGTGTGCTACAGCCATGTTTCTGACAGATCTAGCTGATAAAGCACATTATCTTCTTAGCTATTTTCTGAACTGACATTTACTAAAATAATTTTTGAAAATGTACATGATGACAGCACCTTATATTCCAGCAAAGTTGTTGGTAATGCTGTATATATTAATAAAATACTTTCCAAATGCTACGTTTTATTGTGTGTTATTAACAAAGATAGAGACAATTCTAGACCACTTAAGTGCATGTTGCTTAGTAAGGTTCAGCTTTCTGCAATTGTATGAAAGGCCTTCAGATGATTGTAGAGTATTGTTTGTTTATCTAGCACAAAGGACAAGTCACAAGATAAACACCCTTCCTTAGTCTTCATTACAATTGAGATTTTAACAGGTTTTTCATCATACAATGAAAAGCAAATTCTCTAATAACAGTTTGTAGAGATTTGTTTTTTAATCTTTTCCCCTAACAGAAACAGAACTATTAATTTCTTAAAAAATCTCTAAATCCAAATTATGTATGCTGCATGAAGTATGCCAGTAGGCTAGGTACTTTATGTAACATTTGGTACATTTCATGTAGCTAGTAAAACTAGTACTTACTTTATTACAGTATCATAGAGTTGTCAAACATTAACTTCACAAGTTTAATGAAAAACAAATCCTAATGATAGGGAAAATTTACAAGGACTATGGAGGGTAAAACATCCTTACACTCCATTTTAACACTGTTTCAGTCTTTAAACATTAATATATTGCAGGTTGATTATTATTATTCTTGAAATTAAATGATCTTTGTTATATGAAAATAAACCATTAAACATTAATTTCACTGTTGTGCTTATGGCCTTAATTCTCTCATGTCTGATATAGAGTCTGGAACTTTTAGCTGAAATCCCTCAAACCTTTAGGTTTCTCGTTATATGACAAAAAGCCTTCATGGATTCTCACATAATTCAGCATCCCATTCAGACTTGTAATGACTGTGTTGGTAGATTTAGATGTGCCACTGGGGATTTGGGGTGCAGTTTTATATTCAGTTTAATCTGGTGTAACCTACTTCACCTCTCTGCCCCCACTCACATATTCCTACCCCTCCCTCACATAGCATCTGCAGATCATGAGAATATGCGGTGAGTTGACATGGAAACTAACCACACACAAGAAAAAAAAGATTTGTTTCTGCTGGTTTAGCAAACAGATCTGTTTCTGCAAGGTGATTGTAAGATCTGATACAAGGCGTGGCTAAGAGTGGGAACAGACTAGACTCAGGCATCTTCTTTTGGTGGCTGCCTGTTGTGACACTGGGGTAAGGGTAACGTGATGTTACATCTCTGTTTATTTAACTTTATATCATCCTAATCTCCCAAATTCGCTGCTTCATTGTACCTGCCACAGGATGCACACACAAAGAATGCCAATAAGGACCAAAAACCTAGAAATGGTGCTGAAATACTAAATTAAGGGAACAAAGCATGCTCTGTTTCTCATACGTCCATGGTAGAGGCTGCAAGAAAGCCTGTCCCCTTTGCAACCACAGTGATAGGGAGGGGATGCTAGAGGAAGAAATTGGTTCTAAAGTCTTGAGATCTACTCACAAATTACTCCACTTCCACTGACTGGACTCCAAGGTTCCTGCTCACAGAGAGGAAGACTTGATAATGGGGCCACGACCAGCCTTTCCATCACTTTTAGTTAACATTAGTGTAGTAAATATATGTTTGACACATGCAGCTCTGATGCATACAAATATAATGATATTAGGTGGCCTTTAACCAATATGAGGATTGTTGAGAAATGTCTTAGCATTGTTAAAGGATTTTAGACACAGAAGGTTTAAAAAGACTTATTTCTTATTTTCTTTAATAACTTTAAAAGTGAAATGCATGCTCAGACTGCATGAGAACTTTGGAGAAAGAAATGCAATTCATAGCTGTTGCAGCCATCATCTAGCAAAGAAATCATTAACTCAAAAGGCTGAAAAGACAACAAATATCTGCTGAGATTCGTTAACTAGGAATTTTTATTCACTGCTGTGCAGCTTGGATTGTTTTTAAATGGTCTTGGTATTGAAGAGGACATCCATCTAGTCCCAGGTATCTGTTCCAGTGGCAGGAGTGGCATGATGCATTCAGAGTCCCCTGGCTGTACTTCTAGAAGGTTTTTCAGTGGGAAGCAGGTCTAGGTTTTGTCCCAAAACTACCAGGACAACTAGACCTAGAGCAAATAATACTACTCAAAATTATTTATGTAACTAATTCTTATTTATTTTAATTCACCTTTTGCTCTTCTGCATGTCTACCTTTGAAAGTGGCTCATCTTACAGAAATCCTTTACAATTTACTGTTTTCTGGAAGCAAAGGCCTTTTCAAGCATCTCCTCCTAATGAGCTGAAATTAGTAGTTACTTACGAACCTTTAGGCTTGTACTAGTGACTCTGTTACTTAATCCTTCCTGCAGGCCTGTTCCAGTGGAGATACATTTTTGTGAACCACTTGCTTTGCTTAATTTGCCTCTTCATTCACATCTGCTGAGTTATTTCATCAAATACATGCTGCTGTGAAGTACGAGAAATGTGAAATGCTTTCATAAAAACTAACGTTCATGTTTCTTTTATGTGCTGGGGGGTGTGTGTGTGTGTGGATATTGCTGTTTGGGTTTCTTTTTCCCCACACCATGTATGGTTTCTCATTCACAGGAATCCCAAAGAACATTTGCACATAAATTAAACCCTTGCTAGAGAACAAAAGGTATTTTCCTCCCACTTTCTCAATAGAAAACCAGGAGAAATGCCCACTCTAGTGTATGCAATTTCATACACTGTGTCAATGGTCTGTTGCAAAGATTTAGTGTAAGATTTGTAGGACACATACCTATTCTTACTTCCTGCCTAACACATGAAATCAAACCTGACAGTTTTGAGTTACACACAGCCACCAAAAGAAACATTTCTGTGGGAAAATATACACATGACCCACATATATACACAATAAACCACATTAAAAAAAAAAATCCGTAGCAACCAGTTACCTACAAGTCCACCTTTGAAAAGCTTAACTTGTGGGAGTAACACTTTACATGATACCTTATGTCACATAAGTGCTTTAAAAATAGTAACTCGGACATCCTCATGTTTTGCAGAAACTTAGGCAAGGTGTGTGATTTTATCTGCCCAAGACCATGGAGAAAGTCTACAGTGGAGGAAGAACCTGGCCCTGGTATTTCCATTACTTGAGTCTGTCTGGGTTTTCCATCGGACTCATGAAGTGCGTAGAAGCTTACAATGTGAGATTTCTGGCTTCCTCCAGGACTTCATGGACTCCTCAGGAAGAAACACAGGAAAAATGGTCAGCTACCGTTAGATATTCACTTCACAGGCCTTGACGAAGTAGATTTCTGTCAAAAGTTGTGGTTTCTTCTCTGCTTGCTGAATGATAGTGATGAGCCCAGGGTTCCAAAAAATATGGTCCTAGAGCACATATGTCATGCACACAGTCCAAAACCCTGTAGTTTCTAGAGTGTATAGAGTCTCTGACACCACATCAGCAGAGATGCAGTGAAACGGAGCTGATGTGCTCCATTTGTGAGGTTGTGGAGCCACTGCTTATCATACCACTATGCTCTTGAGAGTTTGGAAAACCTGACTATCCCAGCTTATGCTGGGGTACTAATATTTCCAGGCTTCTCTTCCAGGCTCTCAGAAGTCAGCAGCTGCTGTTCTCCAACTCTGAAAGTCTGGATTTTGTCAGTCCTTCAAAGATCATAGAATTTCCTTTTGAAGAAGTACTAGAAGTCACTATAGATTTTGGGGAATATTCAAACATTTGTTTATTTCAATATTTCCTCTCTTTTTTTTCCCCCATTTCTGTGCCCCAAGAATTTTTTTTTACTTCTCTTCTGAAATGGAACATTGTAATTGTTTCCTCTAAATTTTGAGATTTCCACAGATTTTTCTTAGGTATTAGTCCATTGTAACTATACCTCTGGACTCTGACTTAAGCTACTAACATTTCTACTCCTACTGCTATTTTACTCATACCCATTTGGAAACAGTCCCAGAGGGCAGTCCAAGGGGGAGACCTCGGATGTTGATCATTAAAGTGAAGACCAGGGCAAGCTACTGCTTTAATGAATTTCCACAGGTTTCCATGTTTCGTTAAGCACAGAGGTGAGCTGCCAGCACCCTTCCAGCTACAGCAACTGCTGGCTGCAAATATCTGGTTTAACTCATGAATGCCCTCTGCCTGTTTGTCATTAATCCTCTGCCAAAGACAGCCTTCAACAAGGACTGCTTATGGAGAGGTCTATAGAAAAGATGCTGTCTAGTTTGTACCAGGTTACTTAAAACATTCCAAGTACTTGGTTTAAAACAGACCTGCTGATGGTACTGAATTTGAGGAGGAAGAACCAACATGAGCTGAGGGATGCTCACCTGCAGCTCTTGAGCAAGGGTGATCAGCAGAGCCAGATCCAGATGAAGAAGGACTATTTGTAGATAATCCACATCGTGCTGTACACAGCATGTGTGGATAGATCAGGGAAGTCACTGGCAGTCCTGGCTTCCTTGGATTTCTTGCCACCATGCAGGACAGTGGAGTTAAGCCACAAGAAATCTGTTGGGAGGTGGAAAGAGTGTGGACACAAACCTCACACTTCACTGCCTGCACAGTAAAATTTACATTAAAAATTATGTTTGTGTATTTGCGTCTATAGAACTCCCCATATGAATGCATAATGAGGCCACAAACACACTCCAGACCTTTGTCATGGCGGTTGGGAACATAACGAGAAACATTATGAAAAACTCAGGTGTTGCCTGTCTAATTTTTCTTGGCTGGTAAGAAAGGCTAGACAGCTAAAGTGAAATTTTCCTCGTCCAAGCTGTGTTCTCAGAGAAGTTGTACCTAATTGACTTCTTCCAGATGCAGTTCAGTGGGCTGAAGAGGTTGCCCTCCCCATCAGGAGGTTATTGATCCTGCAGCAGAGCATCCCATGTCCAATTTCCCCTGCTCCACACTCCAGCCCACTGCAGGAGCAACTATAGGTGATTTTTCCTGAAGGGAATTAGGCAGTATATTTGAGTACACAAATCAGCCTATCAGCAGACCTGCTGGCCAGGAACATTTTGTGTAAAGGGAATAACATTTCAACTGTATCTTACGGTGTTGCAGATGTTTAGTGAGCCAAGGATCTCTCCTCAGCCTAGTGTTTTGTAATACCAGCTATACCATCAATATCATCCACTCTCCTTCACTATGAAACCAACAGCAGCAGAATCACACCAACAACTCTTCTGCAAGCTGATGAGTGGGTTTTATCTGCATAATTCACACCAGTGCAAGTTAGTTTTAGCAGCAAAATTTTGTTCCTGAACATGATGTTTCCACATATTGAATCAAATAGCTGTGCTTGATGCTTTGTAGCCCAAGTTGGGCCCAAAGCATAGGATAATTTGCCTTAGGAAATAAAAACGTAGTTTAAAATGCCTTTTTGAAAGCAATACTATTCTCACCAGAAACCCCATCACCTCCTAAACCTTCCACATCATGGTGATGTGACTAGACTACATGTGTAGTCTTATTTCTTACACTTGTGCATACTGAGAGTAGCACCTTTGGGCCTATTGACAAGCATGAGGGGGCTCTTCTTTGTAGAGTGGTTAATTTTGCAGTACAGACCAAAACATTTCCTGTATTGCCCTTACTGAAAAAAATACTCTCAACTTTGTTTGAGGGTAACACTTGCCCATGACAGCATGGGGGATGCAAGAGAGGGAAGCAAGGCAGTGGTGGAGGTTTCTGCTCCCTGAGGCTAATGAGATGACAGTGGCTGCTTACACATGAGCGTTTTCCCTCAAGAGTTGATCCAGACCTTGCCGAAGCCATCGTGTTTGTGCAGCACAATCAGCAACCAGTGCACTTTGTGCTCTGGAGATGTGGTCAGTGACTCCTTGGGGTCAAAAGAAGCACATTACACTTCAAGCTCTTATATTGAAGCTTTGTCAAGTACTTGATTCTTATCAGTTTTTCACTGCAGTGTGGGGTGTGAGCCACTTCTTCTGGAGACACTTTAATACAGTATCACCAGTATCTCCTCACTCTTTCAAGATCTGCCCAAGATTGGTTTTGCTTTCACTGCAGGGGTGAAAGGACTAGACAGTGTCAAGGGTCTCCTCTTCATTTTATCAATCCCTCCTGCTCCCTCTTAAAAATACACTTGCAAACTTTTTTTATGAGCATCTAGTTAGAGTGGGGGAATCCCATCCAGGTGAGAGAGATTAACTAAACCTCTGACTTGCCCTAATTCTCTGCCACTTTCACTCACTGAGGAGAAAACTCACTAGATTTGATTTGTGCTCTTACACAGTGCCCACGCCTGTGGGATCTGAGCTTCCTCTCGCTTCCCTCCTCCTCTAAGATTCCTGCTGAGTTAGTGTTCAGAGGCAACTGTGACTTGTATTCCTAATCAGACATAATATGGGAGAAGAGTTGTTTATAAAACATCTTTTCTATATGTCATGTGGATACTTCTGTGTTGCAAATCTCCAAATTGTTGTACAGTGGTTGATTGTTAATTCCATTCTTTGAAATTCAAACCTCTGCTCTTCTTAGAAGGTCTGACAGAATTTGACACAGAATGATTTCTTAGCTATGGATCTTTTTTTTTTTGGTAATTAACCCACAGGATTTAGTAAAATATTGAGAAGTGATTTCACAAGAGGGTTCCAGAACCTGAAAATGGGAGGAGGAATCTTCCTTTAGTAGTTTGTATATTATTTAGATAATTTCTGGATTAGCCTGTTAAATTTGATTTAGGTCCTGATTCAGCAGAGCATTTTAGTACTGCTTGCTGTGCTGAAATGAATAGGGATGGATCTTAACACAGGCTTAGAGATCATTACACGTTTGTGGATGAGACTTTAAAAGGTGTTTAAATGTTTAACTCACTAAGTACCTTTAAAAATTTGTCTTTAAATACCTTGATGAATTAGGGCCCTAATTCCCATTAAATTCTCTGTGGGCTGGATTCTTCAGATTGCCAAGTTCATTTTTTCCCTTTAGACTTCCTCCTGAGGTTTCCCTTGATCAGGTAATGTGTGTTGAAACACACCTTGTTCTGTCTGCAGCTGGCATTTAAAATACATTCATTAAACACGTTGGCTAATGTGTTATTAAAGAAACACCTTTTATCCTTCTCTAATCATATTCTTGGTACATCTCTCATGATGCAATAGGTGCTGGGTACATTTCAAAGGTGTGTAATTGTGTCTCACAGCATCATGATGTAAGAGGCTTCTCAAGTATCATACTTCCATGCATGAAACAAAGCTGGGTTGGTTAATGGGATCAGAGCATATTTGATATATTGACACTGAGTGAAGGAAGAGGTTGGTAGTAGTGTTGCTGGGAGGTCATGTTTGGTTATAGTCCAGTGCTCTTTCCAGGGCAGCTGCCCCATTGCTGAGGACAAAATGTAGAACAAGTTGACCAAGTACTTGTGTTTCATGGGCTTACAAGGCTCTCAAAGCCTGAGACAGACCTAAGCTGTGAAGGGAGCATGGAGAGAGCAGTGGTGTCTGCATAGTGCCTGAAGCAGCAGCTCCAGAGCAGGACAGTACACACCACCAAAACGTCTGGTGACCCTCGTTCAAAACAGAGGGAGATGTGCTGTTGGACCTGGGTGACAGGAGAGAGCACACCCATCACTCTGCGATGGCAGCAGGGTGTCACAGCCTGTATATCCCACCCTGGGAAATCTCTGCCTGACAGTCTCACTCCTCAATGCCTGTGCCTTATTGCTGAGCTTTGGGAGGAATGTAAGTGCTTCATTGACCACAGGGTTGAATTTCACCAGGATTAGATCCCTTTGAAAACCTAAACTGGCTTGCTGATGAGCTACACAGAAATGCTTCCTGTCTACTGCATTACCATCTCTAGGTTTCACTCTTTCTGAAACACAAAGCGGTCATGGAGGGATTTCAGACCCTGTGGTAGATAATAGTGAAAGAAACATTATCTTCCTATAACACAGGAACAGCTCGGTTGATTTAAGTCATGTTAGGCTGAAGGAATCTCCATCAGCATTAGCCTCCCATGCTAAATCCCAGCATAGACATGATTGCATATTTTTGCAACTAGAGAAAAACTAGAGAAAAGATCTGTGAGAGAAATCTCCATTAGAGCCACAACTGCACAGAATCTACCACCTCCCGCATTTTTGCCATTTATCAGTAATTAATACAAATACATACATTGGAGCAAAAGGGAAGAAGAAAACCCCACAGGACATGACTTCCAATTAGCAGGGGGTCACATTCCCTGCTGTGATTTACTATTAGAAAAACATGCAAAAGATGATTGAACATAACACTCTCATCTCCCCCTGCTGCTGGTAGCATTACGAGGGGGGCTGCGCTGGACCCCTTGAGGAGATGGGGAGAAGGGATCAGACAATTACATGCGGTGCCACATAATAACAGTGATTCATAACTTCATGGCACTAAACTCACTGGGCCATATCTTTAGCTAGTGCCTGCTGGTGTAGCTTCATTGACTTCAGGAGGGAGATACTGATTTACGTCAGCTGCAGATCTGGCCCATTTACTTTTTCTCTTTAAGAAAGCAATAAACTATACAGAGGGAGAGTAGGATGTGCAGTGCTCCACGCAGCAGCCTGATGGGTTTATACAGAGCAATGCTAAATATCTGAGTGATACTGACTGCTTCTGCTAAATAAGATCAAGTTATATTGCCCCTTGTGCCTGCACAAAGTGGCTTAAACTTTGCCATTTGTTATTTTGTACTTGCCATACCGAAAGAAACTGAAGTGATCTTAGTTATAGTTAAGCTCCACAGAAAAATCAAGGACAAATCATTTTCTGTACAGCTTTAGGAGTAAGTTCTTGCTACCAGCATGATCTGGAGTTGCTGGCATCCCTAATATTAGAGAGAGCCTCCTTAGGCTAATCATTTTCTTATCTTGATTTGCCTTGGTCTGAGTAGGTTTATCTAAAGATAGCATAGTACAGCCTGGGGACTGGGGGTCCTCGTGTCTCAGTCCAGCTCCAGCAGTGACTTGCAGTGTGACCTTGAGGGAGTCCCTCCATGGTCTTGTGTGTCTGACTCTCTTACTTGGCTCTCAAGAAGATTTTCTTTCCTTTGTGAGCTTGCCTGGGAATTTTCCAGCTTCCTAGGAAGAACAGGCAGCCCCTCTCTGATGAGACCCAGGCCAGGCACAGCTGTCCCTCCTTTCGGGCTGAGACCACACACAATTCACCCCAGCCCTGGGGTAGAAGACATAGCAGGATGGTCTTGGCACTTCTAGGTCACAATGGGCTGGAGTCTGTGCAGCTGTGCCGGGAATACGGCTGCTGTAGGAAGAAGGTGGCTTGTGATGGGAGCACCAGTGCCCTGGGATACTCAGGCTTTACTTACTCTCTTTGGCACAAGCTGGAGCAAGGAATTTTTAATGACAGGGTTTGAAAATGTTAGCAGATTGTACGTAACTCACGCCTGCTTTCACTAGCAGAACCAGCCAGTAATTTAATTACTTGTGTGGCTTACAGCTAACTTGTGCATGCCTATTGCATACTGCGCAGCCCAGTGCAGGAGGGTGGGCTGGCCCTGGGAAAGGGCGCTGGGAAGCCGTTCCAACCTGTGCTGACCCGCACGTGACTGCCAGGGCCTGGACTCACGAGCGGGGATTGCATTCAAGGACACAACAGTTTCCTCCCTTTGACCAGGTTTGATGTGGTTGCAGGACTACGTAACCAACATGTCTGCTTAATTCTTTTTCTTTTTATGTGGCTTCCTGTTCTAGTCCCTCTGTCTCTTTTGCAATGTTGTAAGCTCCTCGAGGCAGGGACCGTGGCTTTATATACCTTTGCTAAATGCTAATGCACTCATCACATCGCTGTCTAGCGAGCGAGATTACTGTAGCATGATCTGGCTTCAAAATGCAGCTCTGAGCTCTGTCTCACTTTCTTAAAGACTCAGGCAGTGCTGGGGTTGTAATTTAGGTGCCTTACTGGTGAGTTGGAGCGAATTGTGCTGATCTGATCTGTACCACAATAGCACCTGAAGGGGAAAAACCAGGAAGGATGAAACTTGGTATTGTCAGCTCTGCACTTACAAATCATTTTTTTATCCTTAATAAAACCTCTATCACCTTAGAAATCTTAATACTTTAAAATAACTCATGTCGGGCTGTTTCGGTTGCTTTCCTTTTGCATCCATGCTTTTAAGCATTCATTTCTTTCCCTTGCCACCCCCTATGCTGCAAACTCCCGACTATGAAACTTTAGGCTTTATTTTAATGAAGAGTGAGATTATCCAGAATCACACGACCCCAGGAGCTGAGTGATCAAAGAAAAAGCATACACAACACCATAAAAAAAGCCCCATGCTTGTCACATTAGCATTTGCTGCTGCTAGAGAAGTCCTAGGGAAGAATTAGACCCAGGCTAGAGATGGAGCCTGGGAAATGGTGGTTCCAAGATTTTTAATAGCATCATATATCAGGTGCCTCAAAATTAACCTTCTTAATGTCATTTTGCAGCATGGAAGTGCTATTATTTCAATTTCACAGCTGAGGAATTGAGACACAGGCACACATAACAACTTGACCAAAGTTGCTCAGGCCGTCCACAGACAGAGAAAGAGAAGAAAACATACATGTCTGAATTTTAGGTCAGAGTCCTAATCTGTGGGCCATTCCTTCTCACTGGTGAAACAAGCTAGAAAAGGAGGTTAGTAACATTGGGTTAGCCTCTGCAGGCTGAGTTAGGGTTCAGTGTAAGGAAGCAGTCAAATGTGTGGCTGTCTATCTGGAAGGTATTTGCACTAATAAAACTGCTGAGTCTGGAAAGTTGAGCATTTTCCCGTGTGATTGCTGTTGTTTCATTTTCTGATCATGGTGGGAACAGCCTTTCTGGTTCTTAATGGAATTAGTAAAACATCCAAACATTTCATAATTTTAATGGCTGTAGAAGTGGGAGAAACTCCAGCTGGTAGGAGAAGAGATGGCTCCTAGTTTTCCAAGTCAGTTTGCCCTTTCTTTAGTGAGCTGTTTTATTTTATTTTACTAACCTGCTGCCTCCTTTCTGTTTAAGTCTGGACAGAAGGAAAGGAGAGAGCAGATAAGTAGAGGTGCAAAGTCATCAACTTTAGAAGCATGCAAGAAATGAGTAGAGATAAGGCAAATTACAACTTCTCTGTCTCTGAAGACAGGGCTTTTCTCAATGTTGGCCTGTGCTGAATCTTGCCTTTGTGCTGCTCTGTAGCAGTAAAGACATCAAGTGTCTCAGCCAAACTGAGGCTTGTTCCTGCCTTCTTGTCTCCATCAGTTGCCCCTTCCCTTGTTCTTTTTTGGCCACTTGCTCACAGATTTCCAGCCTGAATAAGAGACAGACCCCCTGCCCCACTTGTGTATGGACAGTATCACAGTATCACTCTGGTTGGAAAAGACCCACAAGATCATCAAGTCCAACCATTACCCCAACACTACCACATCCACCACCTAACCCTGTCCCCCTGTCCCCAC
>JAVSBS010002167.1:0-34409 GCA_033124195.1 Coracias cyanogaster
CTCGGTGTCCTGCCTGTGCAATGGCTTGGCTGACTCTGTGGCCACCCCAAGGTGGGCAGCTCACCTCCTGTCTGTCCCATACTAATGTTTGTGAAAGAAAGCAGTATTTTGTTTTGCACAGAATATTCCATGGTCTGAAATAAAAATTAAGTAGCTCTGATTTTCCCTGGAAGCTCAATGAGGAAACTGAGGAAACTTTTGGTGTAAACATTTCTTAATTGTAACAGATTTGACGTTAATGTTCCTGGGTTTTGTAATTTATTACCAGTCTCTGCTGTGTTACAAAACAGTTACCAATTCAACTATGGAAATGTTTTGGGGGTTGGTTTTTTTATTAATTAAAAAATTATTGAGTTGATAGTTTCAAAAAAGTGCTTAGCTTTGGAGTACATCACTGCCTTGCTAATACATAGACACCAGTGGAGACCAGCCGAAGGTAGAAATCCTCTCTAAACCCCGTGTTCTTGCAAGGCAAAGGACTCAGATATAAAGTATGTGTTCTGTTTAAGTTTCAGTGAATTTGAACTTGGAAGTTACCTGCCTTAAATCAAAACTTTTGTAGCCATAGTAGGACTTTGTCAATAAGTGTACCTGGAGAAGAAAGTACTTTATTTCTTCTAAGAGATTTTTCGTTAATGTAGGAAAGAGCAATCTGAAATATTTTTATGCCTTCTGGTAATTGTTGAATAGATAAAATATTTATATTAATAAAAACCTAATTAATGAGGAACAGGAATATAAAAATGTATTTATTCATCAGAGGTTCTTTTACTTAATTGTTTTTATTGTTGTAGGTGTATATCCTTCAAAACAATTAGAATTATGTATTTTTACCATACTGAATAAAGGCGAACATGTCTTATGAGGAGCGCCTGAGGGAACTGGGATTGTTTAGCTTGGAGAAAAGGAGGTTGTGTAGAGACTGGTGTCGGTCTCTTCTCTCAAGTAACTAATGACAAGACAAGAGGTAATGGCCTCAAGTTGCACCAAGGGAGGTTTAGGTTGGATATTAGAAGAAATTATTTACTGAAAGAGTGGTTAGGTATTGGAACAGGTTGCCCAGGGAAGTGGTGGAGTCACCATCCCTGGAGGTCAAAAGCGAGTAGATGTGGCAATTTGGGACATGGTCTTGTGGCCAAGGAGATGGCTTAGATGGTCTTAGAGGTCTTTTCTAACCTCAATGATTCTATGATTCTGCTAATAATTTCCTGTCTTTACTGCTTGTAGTGGTACTAAGCTCAGGTGTTGAAATATATGTACTGAATTTAGTTTGATTTTAAACGTTTTTATTCTGAGTATCTCAGAGCACTTGGAAAGCTAAATAATCTTGGGGAAAGTTGCAACGAAAGTGGTAGTAATCTAGCCTGTCTATTGGATATCCAGTCTGGAGTAAAGGATGTTATGAGCTAATCTTTCACCAAGTAAATTAAAGGCATAGCTGAGAATAGACTCAGGGACTTAAAATGCCCATTTCGCTCTTTCGACCATTAGATGATAGTTTTGATCTAAAAGAAGGCTCTCCAGATTTCTTATTTACCTTCAGTGAGGATGGACTCTGGGAAACTTTCACAATGTTTGAATGGCATGAGTTGCAATAGGCCTTCTGCAGCTGTATAGTTCAGTCTGTGGCCTGTAAAGTCCAGACTTGTGTTTGTTAAAAGTAGATAGGAAAAATACGTAGACAGAGGACTGGAGAACATATTGTTTAAGAAGATAATAATTATGTTAGGCTTCATTTCATTTTGAAATTAAAAGACATTTTTTATGCATCAGAGGTGTAGGGTGGACTAAATGCTGTCTTTAGATTCCTTTCAACTAGGCCAATTCTTTGGTTTTAGAACCATTTTTCAATGAAGGCTTGGTGGAAAAAAATAACAATTGTTTTTCTAAGGCTTAAGAAAGGAAATCTTACAGCTTGCTTGCCAGCAGTATCAGGGGACTAGATTTTATGTCATAGGAGAACCTGTCTCTTCTATTTTTCAATCTGCAGCCAGGCAGTATAGCCAATCCTAATCTATTTAGCTGTTATTACTTTGCAGCTTTTACCATTGACCTCATGATTTATACCACATAATTTGTACTGAACATTTTTCCTTGCTTTTAGTTTGGTTGTATTGCTCTTAGTCTGTAGTCTCACAGCAGGCAGATGCTGCCTGTATTTTGCTTTTTGCATGTTTCTCATCAGTTAGTTCCTGGCTTTATCTATCTTATAGCAGAAATCAGCCAAGACACTTGAATATTTTTTTTTATCATGACTTAGTAGAGTGTTCCCTGCAATTACTGCAAACATCACATATTATAAAATAATAATGATAATAAATCTTTTGATGCATATAAATATTCCAATGAGATAAAAACATGATGATATTTTGATGCACCTCTCACTGAAGTGCACTCAATACATGAAAATAGATGGCCAGAGACATAGGACTGAGAGCATTTACACTGAATATAGACAACCATAAATCATTATGATACAGGGGAATTAGACCACAGAGACTCCTAAAGGTCCAGAAGGTTAAGCTCAACATCAAAATTGGGAGCCGTAGGGACTTGTAAAATCTTTATGATAATCAAAGTTAGTAAAGAATGCTTGAATTTGTTTCATAAGAGATAGGACTGTCGCAGCCAAATTTTAAAAAGCAGCTAAAATCTGGTAATAGAAAGCTTAAGAGGATCACAAAACAGGTATTAGTCTCATGCATTCAGGTGATACACGCTCTAGAGAAGGAACTGCAGAATTCTGTGGATGGTGCTAATATGACTCAGAGGACAAATATCTTCAGATTTTACAGCGTACTCAGATAACTTGTACATTTGCTTCAGAAAATGCTTCTTTTCCCCTGAGAAACATAATCTCGGTTGAATTTGCCTCAGGCGAGCAATAAAAAATAACTTTTTAAAAGAATTATTGCTAGAATAAGAAATGTAGTTTGAAGCTCAAGTTGGGTGACATACTTTACGTATATTTGTCTGTATTCTTTTTTCAGTCATGCTAACATATGCATTAATTTTAGTTTTTGTAATGGGAGGCTGGCAAAGTGTGTACACTCTCCATACACCAAAAGAATGCAGGTTGGATTTTCCTATGGAATAAAAAAGTAGGAATTTTATTTGTTTCTTAGAGAGGGTTGCTAGTGTCTCATTCATCTTTTTTTTTTTAAATATTATTATTATTTCAATGTTCTGGATGTGTGCTGAACACAAAACTTTGGGAAGAGAAACTATCTGTATTCTGAAGTTTCTGTTATGAGACAAGATGAAAAAAATGTCTTGGAAAAACAAATGTCAGAAATGTTTTATTTCATTAAGTTTTTAAAGGCAGTGGAAGATGGAAGGTTTTCAGAAGTACTTTGTCCATCAAAAAGAACAGAGTCTGCCTTTAAAATACTTGCCATCTCACAAATCAAATTCTAAATGTCTAGTCTAGAGAAAAGGGACCAGAAAATAAGATTGTTCTTATGCTTTTTTATGTTTTTTTTAAAGTTTCCATTAGACCTCTTTGAGTTCAAGAGAAATTAAAAAATACATAATTTATTCCAAAACAAGAAAACATATTCTCACAAGCATCAGGTAAAAAATTGTGTACTTTTCATATATTTGCCTACTTCATGCCTATTCTCTTTTCCAATCCTTTTTTCTATCCATAATTTAAACTCCATTGAGTATCGGCTGGTTTGTATTAAATGTTTAGCAAAGTAGAACCTGTCTTCTTTTGATGCTGCATGTACTATTGTAATTATAAGTGATGCCAGTTAATTAAATAGGGTTAGAAAAAAAAAAGTCACAAGAAATAGTTTCAGAAAATGCTAACACATTGATTAATGGTGCATATCGCGCTCAACTTTGTCAGTAAAGTGAGTTATCAATTTACGACATGCATAGTCAAGGTAAATGTGAAATATAATCTGGTTTAACTGATGTTCACGTATGTCCAGATGTGATATGTTTAAGGTAGTCATTAGCTACTCATCCAGTGATCATTTTGCTGTTTGATTTATTCAATTTTGAAAAAGAGGCTGAACTGCAAGTTGTTTGCTTTCTTGCTTAAAACAGAGTAATGTGAATCATCCCTTTTTTGAGAAGCATGTAATTTTAAAAATAATTTAGAGCTGAGAAATAAATCTTTACTTGCCGAAAAACTGTCCCCGTGACAACTGATATTGACTTCAGTCCTGTTCTGAGGTCCCAATGGCAAGCTCTTTCAGGGATTTCCAAGTGGTGTACAATAACTTCTTTTGTGGACCTTTGCCAGTTGATTTGAAATCTCTTTTAAATCTAGTTAAAAGGGTTGTCCAACGTGAGTATTCTCACATTTAAGAGCTTTGCCTTGGAAATATGTATACCTGTGATACAGATTATGTGTGTTTGATTCAGAAGTCCAAAACTTCTTTTAAAAAACATAGGAAATGAATTTTACTGTAACTGTGCACAGGTTTCTCAGAGCTTTGGATGCAGGGAAAATCCAATGTGTCCCTCAAGGTCAGATGACAGCCAAGTGCCTTTATGCACTTAGGGAGTGCTGTTGATCAGAGATAGGAGACCCGATTTGCTACAGCCAGTATTTGCCACACTGTTTCCTAAAACACCAGGCTTACAAGAGTGTGTCCTGTCAGAGATATTGCTGTTTGTTGCAGTTTTCAGGGGCTCCCATGCTGTAGAGGTGGCCTTTGTTATTGTTACTTAGATGTAATACAGCTGGCTAGATGAGGCTCTGTGTTTGAGCTGTGATCATTACTGTACCTGATAACCACAGAAAACAGAAGTATCTGAAACCTCCTTCATTCTGTGCCCAGCAGGCACAATGTTGGACTCAAAGGCTCGGCCTTACAAGACATGAACTTCTACTTCCCCTTGACTTGGCTGGTTTTTTTAATATTAATGAAAAGGGAAAAAGATGTTTAGGAAGAAAGGATGTTGTGCTGAGGTTTTGTGCTGCACTAATTTTAGTATGAATTAATGAGCGATACTGAAAGTGGAGGATATTTCCTGGGGACTTGTGCTTCATCCAACCTGAGATTTCTTTCATTGCTGTGGACCTAGAACATTCAGTTATCTCTGGAAAGTAGCCCATAAATCTGTCACTGAACACCAAAAATCAAAACAAAAAATAGGTTGCATGGTTTTAGCTTAGTTTCATCAAGTAATAAGGCTTACAGGATCATATTGTAGTGTGTCAGGTTTTCTTACCCCTCTGCCCATAAGTAAGGAACCCACTCCCCATTTACAGCTGTGTTTGATTGGAGGGTGGTCTTAGATGACAACATGGAATTGTAACAAGTTACATGAAAAACAGTGACCCAGCAGAGGACAAAAACCTAAATTAGTTCCCAGCTTGAGAGACAGAGTTGCAGCTGAGTCCCTTATTTGGTCCAAGCTGAATAGGTGCTTATCAGTGAGTGAACATCTTAGCGTACCCATGGCTTGTGACTAGCGCCTGCATGTCTTTTAATTATGAGCAGTAGAACTAAGTCCTACTGGCAGGGGAAATGAGAGAAGGAAGAATATAAAAGGCTTGAAATATAAACTTACAGAATATCAAGCTTCCTTAGTTCCAGTGCCTATGAATCTACTGATTTAGTATGTGTAGCGTAGCTTTATTTGAAACTTAAGTAGTATTTCCATTAAATCAGAAATGACAAACAGGGAGAACTGTAAAAAAAGAAACCAAAATTACAGCTCGATTTCAGGAGACTCAGGGAATGGGTAATTTTGTGACAATTGAAATGTGTTTTGGTGGAATTTAAGCCAAAGAAAGAAAAACAGATTTAACACCTAGTGTTTCTACTAATCTGTTCTATGAGGAAGTTTCTTTCTATCCTCCATTTAGCATTCACAGGACTACGATACACTAGATAGTACTATAGTAACCCATCTAGTATTTTCTTTACTGTCTCAGAGTCTTGGATCAGCCCAGTAAGGGTCCTGTCTTCAGTTTCAACCAGTTCCAGGTGCCTAAAAGAATTTAAGAAACAAGATAAAAACTATGTAGGCAGTTTTGTGTATGCAAAATAATCCTTCTTGACTCCTGAAAACACCTGGCTAAAACTCAAACTATGACAATTGGTTACAGTAATTACTACCTGATAGAAATGCACCAATTTATAAATTGTAAATGCAATAGATTTATACAGACCACAAATTTAGAAGGAAGAAGGAAGAACAGAGTAATCCCTGTCCTGGAGTACTGGAAAGACTAGAGCTGTGTTTAATGTGTGGGTTTTTTTTGTTTTTAGAGAGAAAAAGGGGAAAAAAAAGATAGCAAGCTCCATAACCAAATTCAAGGAAAAGAAAAAATTGATGCAGATAGAGACAGGCTATTTCACCTGATCGCTGATTTTCAAATTGCTGAAGAATTTTGGGGTAAAAAATAATCCAGATGTAAATTGAAAGTGGAGTGCAATCCTTTAAGATATTACCAATATAGGCCACTTCATACCTTTCTGGTGTTGCTCTTCAAGAAGATAACAGGGGTTTTTGACAATCAAAATGGAGCAATTTCAAAGTATATGGTATTAAATTTGTGATAGAGTGTTTACAAAGGAAGGTCATCATTGAAGAGATATACTAATAAGAAGGTGTAGGAGTTGAAGGACAGGTAAGACAGATAAAGCTAACTGGGCATACCAGTGCATTGTCCTGGAAAGGGAGATAGATTATTGGGATGTTACTCTACATTTCCTAAAGGAATGACTTTGGACAGACCTTACTTGTTACTGCTTTTAGTAATTTTGTAAGACAGATTTGGATTATGTTTGCTAGTGACCTGAAGTTGTGGCGCATCATCAATACAAAGATTGATTTTCACATCATGTAGGAGGCACTAGATGTATTTGAGGGCTGAAGTAATAGAAGTTAAGTGAGTAGTATCATAATTGCGAAGTTATGAGTTGAACGTAAAATTAACAGAAATTCCTGGTGTCACCTTGAAGCATAATGAGGAATAAGACAGGAGAATTATTCTGGTGCATGTGTTGTTTATGATAAGCCAGGAAATTTGTGCAGTAGCAAAAAATGTAGATTCAGTTTTAGCTTTTAGGATGTTTCAGCAAGGTATTTCCAGTAGAGACAGAAAAGCTAGTCTAGGGATTTATATAAACTAATCTCAGAAGAGATGACTGTTAACAGTCTGGACTTAAGCTAGCTGAAATCAAACTTTTTGTTTCACATATTCAAGTAATGTGAGTTCTCCACCACTACTGTTATCTTCAAAGCTGAGCTTATTTTGAAGCTGAATTTATGTGACAGCAGTGGATCAATCACTGAAATCATGGAAGCTCATTGTGATTTTATCTACAAATTTTCAAAGTCTTTTCCATTGCAAAGATATGTCTTTGTAAGTATGCAAAAACGTTAATTTTGCTGTGGGCTGTTCAGTAACAGTCATTATGCAATTGCAATCAAAATGGGGAAAAAGGGTGCATGAAGGGTGCATTGAAAATTACCTCAGAAACATGACAGAGCTGTTACATGAAATTGTTCCATAGCCACACTTACTGTTCTTAAAGATATGGCAAATGATGGCATTGAGCTGAGCCCTGGAAAGTGTACCAAAGAAAGACAAAATATTGGAATTCTGATAATTTAGAGTAGGCAAGGTTCTAGTGTATGAAGAACTATTATAAAAATTAATAATAGGTTTATATAGGGAACACTGGGATTACTGTGCACTCTGTGTTGTAGTATACTGAATTTTAAGAAAATATGAAGCAAATTAGTGGCCTTAATTTCTATCCAGGGCATTGTTAAATGATGTAACTTGTTGCAAGAAATTGTTGAGGCTTAAATCTTAAGAATCAAAAAAACCCCACACAACTAAAACTGTGCAGAGTATGAGGATGAACTAGACTTATAATAGTAAAAAGAAAAAATTACATTTTAGGTAGCATAGTAAATCACATTTTAAAGATGTAAATCTTTTTCTGAATAATAACTATCAGATTGAGAGCTGTGCCTGTGGCATTCCAATTATTTCTATGCTGTCCTTTGACAATAACCAAGGACAGCATGTCTGATCTAGAATGGCATTTCCAACGTTCCTCTTTGTAAGTGAGTGTTGAATCAGCTTACAACAAATTGTTCCTCTGATTTATTTTGTTCCTTTTAAGTTTATCTACCTGTAGGTTAAAATGCTGCAGTACAAACATCATGATCGTATTTACACATTTAATACCAACGTGTGCTCACATGTACATCTGATAGTTAACATGAAGCAGAATTTTGTTTCAGTATTCTTCACTTTGACCTCAGTAAATTGAGGGATAGATGAAGCCTGAATAAGTAATATACACTATTGCCATTATAGCTTCACTACTGCAGCAACTGTTGGAGAGTGTGAGACTGATCTGTTAACTGAGCTAATTGGCGGCAGTCCTTAACCATCCAAGTGCAATTAAATAGAACTCCATCCAAATTAATGCTATTTATCTGCCAGCTTTTGTTTTCATGTAGTCTCAGAGCATTACAGTAATTTTTAATTTATTAGAATGTGGTAGAATTTTGCTTTTCATTGAAAATAGTGTCAGGCAGCCCTTTTATATTAGGTTGGACGATCATTTAAAAAAAACGTGACTTTTTGGAATATTTACTGCTGGAGTTATTAAAACTACCTGGTTTTTCCTCCTTCACTGATTCCCTTGTCCCTTCCACATTCAATTGTTGCCTTAAAAGATTTCTGCACAAATACTACAGCCACCAAATAGTTATTCAAATCATTAAGTTATTTAAAGCCCCTGACAAACAAGTTCACAAGCCTAAAAAAATGCAAACACATTGTGTTTGTTTATAACTTATTGTGTATCTTCAGAATGTTGTGATTCAGTCTACTGCCATATTCTGAAATAATAATATTTAGGGCTGAATACTCCAGTGGATAGTATTGTATTCTTCATGTCTGAGAATATAAGCTCATGCAAACACAGAGCTCATTTGCCAGCGTACACAGTGATTTGTCCTTGTAGCTTGAAGGGCAGGATGTAGTTTCACAGTCCCCCAGGTAAGGACCCCTTATGGTACTTGAAAGCAGCATCATGTAGCATATTGCTTTCCTACCAGAAAAATCCAGGTAAAAGTAAAATTACTAATCCTGCAAATTCCAGAACAGATTGTTCCTCATTCGACAGTATTTGTTACATCATCTGAAACATCAGAAAGGTAAATTAAGTTGAAGTCATAAAAATAGGCCTTTCAGTTTACATTATGAAAATCTCTAACTTTGTTACTTAAAACAATTTATAGCATGAGAGATCAGTGAAGCATTTACTACTCTGTGAAGATGAAGGAGTTGATTTATTTTCCACTTGAAATTGTGAAGCCCCTATGCAGACTGGAAGTGGTCCAGAGTAGGTCAGCCTCGAAACACAGTTCTTGCTTTGCTTTGACAGAAAGCCTCTACATGGAGAAAAGCAGGTGTAGACTATACCTTTATTTTTCGGCTTTCTGACTCAGAGGACAGATAGACTCACTTTGATCTCTTTGGGCTTTGAATCAATCTCCAGAGGAAAAGTGGAAAAGAAACAGAAGAGCTGGCATGCTAACTCTGCTAGCAATTTACTCACATTAAAACTAAGAAGAGTTGACTAGGTCCTCAGCTGGCACAAATTGATGAAACCCTACTGATTCCACAACTGATGCATGAGAAAAGTTGCAGGTTATAGCTTCACATATTAATCTCCAAATTGTGAACATTTCTGATGGTAAGACAGAACTAGGAGATCCTAAATGCCTTCATGGTCCCTAGCTCTGGATACCCTTACTGGAAGCTCTTTGTGAAGCTTTGTGGATTTTTGCCATCCTGCTTTGCGGGTGAGGAGGTGTTTCTTTCACAACATGCCGGTTAGGAGGCTGCGCAACTGTTGAGAAGCAGGCTGTGTGAGATATAGTACTTGAACCTCTCATTTCCTTCATGGATCAGAGAGGAGAGAGAAACTTAAATCTCTCCCTAGATCCTATGGCACTACAGCTACTTTGCCCATTACACAGGCTGGATTGCCAGGTGCCAGCTCAGATATGAGACTATTATGTAGCCAACATCTGCACAGTGCTTAACGTGAGACTCTTCTGTATGATTGCTCCTTTACTCAAAAGCAACCCCATTTTTAGTACATGAAGGCTATTTATGAAGATAGTGGCAGAGTCCAAGATTCTTTCTAAAAGGCCATTTACACATCAGCGCTTCTGAGGACATTGTATATGACTCAGATATGCAATGTGGGAGCTCAGATAGTGTGTCAGTGTACTGTTCTGGTAATGTCGTACTACTGTGAATGTACCTCTTACTAGGCAAAATTTCATTTCCCATAGCTGAGTTTATTCTGTCCCTATCGCAATCAACACAAGCTACATGAAAAACAAGAGCGTTACGCACCTGACCCACATCTCTTCAAGACAGTGCCTGATGTAGCTAAGTCTTTTCACAGCCTTAAATTACATCAGCCAGCAGAAGTCCAGAGAATGTATCTGGCTGTTACACTATCTGGAAAACCAAGAGCTATAATCCTGCTTTAGTCTGAAATGAAGTATCTTCACTCTATTTAAAGCATAAAAAAACATTCAGTCAGAAGTTTCAAAATTTCTCAGGCAGTTGCTAACAAAACTAGAAGTACACTATATGTTTTCACATAGGAGCACATAACCCTCTTTGCAAATTCACAAGGCTTACTATTAAAAATAGTTAATGTGTCCTATCCCTTATTGAAAAGCTGATCCAGAATGCTCATTCACATGTTGAAGCATTTGTGTGAGATAGCTTGGCAGCATGAATATTTTGTTAAAGAGGTTTTAAAATACTTAGAAAAAGAAGCGTTATCAGCATATATAATCTTCTTCTGAAATGGAGGGTTAAAAGGAATGTTAGACATAGAGTAAAATCTAGTATCAGCAATTTGGTATGAGGTAAAAAAATGATCCATTACACAGAATGCAATAAAAAAAAAGCAAATGATGGATTATAGGAATTAATCCATCAGAAACCTTGCTGGGGGTCATATGAATGTAATTCTGAAAAAAATAAAGAATTCAGTCTCATTTGGTGTCTTTAGTTAGGGAAATGTTTTCACTTTCTTTTGTTTTCAGAATGATTGACGTTTTATTTACTAGTTAGTTTTCTAAGTAAAACTGAAGAAGTATAACAATATATAAGATGCCCTGACTATAAAGTCAAATCTGACTTTCCATGATAGTCCCAAAATGTCAAGATAGACTAACTTATGTTGCCTTAAATTTCATAGGAAGAATAATATGTATGAGCAGAATTTCCTTTGTTGTGAAAGGCAGGCAGGGTAAAACGTGGAGAAGAAAAGAAAATTTAAATCATGAGAGTGCAAGATTTAAACAAAAAAAGTATTTGTCTTTGCTAAAGTCACAGAAGGGTTTTGCCTAAAATATACAAGTAGAGATGAAAATGGACTGGTAATATTTTGCCTTTGATAAGGTAGGCACCCTTGATTATTAGGGTTCTGCCTGCAGTACCAGCCTGATACAACGTGTACACTTAACTATATACTTACCCTTTCCCTTTTCCTCTGCAATTTTCCTGAAAGTAGGAAGCATTTTAGATACTACAGTACTTCCCATGCTGTTGAATATGTTTAACCACACACATCCCAGCACAGTGTTGGATCCAAAGTGTTGGACACTTTCCATTGTGAAAACTGACCATTTATTTCTCTCTTCCATTTCCCATCCTTTAAGCACTTAATTATCTGTGAAAGGATAATAGCTTTTCTCTTAGCTTGTGGCTGCAAGTTTTCTTAAGAGACTTGAAGAGACATTGTGACATGTCTTCCTGAATTCGAAATAAACTGTATCAACTTACCTACTGCATACATATGCTTATTGATGCCTTCAGAAAATCTGATAGATTTGTGGCTTCCTTTTATAAAAAAGCAGGGTATCTAATTTTGTTCTCCAGTAGATCATATTTGTTCATGTGCCCACTAATTTTTTGCTTTATTATGATTTCCCCTGATTTGCCCAATTCAGGTGTCATGTTTATTGTTTTATAGTTTCCCTGAACTTCCTGAAGTAATTTTAAAAATGGTGTCACATTTACCATCTTTCAGGCCTCAGATAGGAAGGTAATTTTAAGCAAGAAGCTATGTGCCACTAGTATCAGTTTACTTGTTTCTGTTTCCTTAGTTATATTCTTTGGTGGCTTTTTCTGTCTATTTATTCCATAATGTCTTCAGCTAACAGAGCCAGTTGTGGTCTTGCCATTTCTAAATGCCCCTCATATGCCTTCATAATATATTGGGCCTGTAGACTTGCTCTGTAGCAATCTTTCTGTCCCTGATATGCTTGAAATAGGATTGAATTTTAGCTTTTATACCTTTCAAAATTCCTCCTTTTCTCACCTCTTTCATTCTGTTTTTACATTTCATAAGCCAGATTTCATGATGCTTTCAATTCATATTTTGTTTGTACACAGCTTCAGTTTTTTGAAGTGGCTTCATGCTTTTCATGACCTTTCTCTCCTTACTGTTTAGTTCTATTGATTTCTTTTTGCCCTCAGATATCTTTATTGACAGCAAGCATTTGCTCTCTGCCTCTAATACAGTGCCCACGATGAGCTTTCCACCTGTAGCACTCTGCTGGCTTGTGTCCCTGGTTCAGGTCCCTCATCAATAGTTGTACTGAACTCAGCTATCTTTGTTCATTTGTACTGCAGAGAAGAGGTCAAGGACTAGTCCTTTAATACTTTTCTCTTGAGCGGAGTCACCTCTCAAGAAAGCAGAAAGCAGCAAAGAAAATTCTTTTTCGTTTCTCTGGAAAAAATAGTTGGCCAAAATACAGTCATTTTTGTGACTGTATTCATATTTCTTAACCTTGGGCACATTAATGAGGAACCTAGTCTGCATAGTCAAGGGTAATAGGTGAGCTCCTGCAGGGAATGTCTGGTAACTGCTGAACTGGACAATAGCTATATTCCAATTAAAAACCCCAGCACAGCCCCTCTCCCACACTTACACCCTGATAAACTTATGGTGGCTACCAGAAGTCAAGCAAGAGGACTCAGAGTCCCTGATCTTTGAAAGTCATGGAGAAAATACACCATTCGGTTTCTGTAGCTCTTCAAAATCTTGTTATACTTCATATGGAGACACAAACTGACACACAAAGTGGTTTTAGTGATTGATTATCATTGCTAAAACAGGGCCTCATCCCAAAAAGAATGGGAGGCAATTTAGTCTTCTTATGATTTCAAGTGTGCCTGGGTCAGTCTCAGACTTTCTGTCATTATGACTGCTTCTTAAAAAAGATAAGGACTTGCTCATAAATGCATTCCCAACAATCAAAGAATTGGTTAATATTGCCATCAGAGGTATGTTTTTAAAAATTGGATGCAAAGGACTTTTTTGCTTGTTGGCTGGTTTGTCTTTTTAGGCATCTTTTTCTCTCTACAATGAGTATAACCTTTTTTTTTTTTTTCAAATCTAGCTTAATACTGTAAAATTGTCACTTACCAAAATCCAGCAAAAAGGATGTCCTGTGAAGCTTTAAAGCTGACATGTTCTTTTAGTGAAACACCATTGGAGGCTGTGGGGGTATGAACAGTCCCTGATGAATTCACTTTCCAAGTCTGTAAATGCACAAAATCGAGTACTTACTCACTGGAATATGGAACATGATTAGAAAACCAAAAAGCTCCAAACCCCACAGCTGGAGCACAGATGCCAACAAACATAACTTTGATGCTTCACAGATGATTTTGCATACAAAGCTGTTCCAATTGATTCCTTTCCTACATTTTCCTTGGAAAAATGTTAAGTGCTCTGTGGTTTGTTTGTTGTTTTTTTTTAACTGGTGAAGAGATTGTACAAGTCGATAAAGAAAGGGTTTTCATAAATTGATGCATGCTTATTTGATTCCATTAATTAAAGTTAACAAACCAGATGTCTGTATATTTTTAAGTGTAGAGTACAAACACAGTATAGTTTTAAGGGCTTTTCTGGATGTGAGTTTTGAAAGGCAAAAGAGGAAAGGACACTTATGATCTGATAGAATACTCTTTAAGGTTTAACTCTACGGAGTTTATATCAGAAGACTTTTTTGTTTTAACCTCAGAAAAGAAGATAAGCCTTTAAAGACTGCTTCTAAACCTTTCCAATTAAAATCTAACAGTGCAGTCTAACTTTCAGTTAGTGTCAGTTACAGAAAGTATGTACCCATATATATATAGGTATATTTGTGAGGCATTTTGAGTTGTAAATAGATATTTTTTAATGTCTTGATGCTCAGGACATACATGATAGTTGGGCATATTGTACGCTTTTAGTAAGAATCAAGAGCATAGCCATAGCAGGAGTGAAGAACAGACACCTGTCTTCTGCAGAGTGGCTTAATCTAGGTTTGTCTGGGTGACTGCCTGAGGTAAAAGATACAGAAGGCAGCAGCTATGAAACTGATTGCAAAATGTTTACAATTATTTTTTAGCTTTGACTTCACGGAATCACTGTAATTCATGCTGGGGTCAGGCTCTTCTTTGGAGAATGCTCATTCATCTAGGTTTTCTGAAAGCCATTTTGTTGTGGAGAGGTGGTTTCGAGAAAGAATGACTTTACCTTTTCAGTTAGTGGCTTAGTTCACGGTATTCTCATTTCTCTTATTTTGAATAATAACTATCATTGCGTAAGCTTGGGATTGTTTCATTCATCAAAAACAGCAAAGCATTAATGACTTCTCTGAACTACTACCAATAAAGTTTGCATCTCAGTCACTGTAAGCCCTGTACAGTCCCAGCTATAACTGAAAGTATTGCATAACAGGACTTTTAATCATTATATTGGCAGTATTCCAGGTTACACAGGCAGATTAGACAAAAGACAGCATTAGGAAACATAAAGGTTTATCTTAAATTGCTTGTTTAATAACAATGCTTTATTTTTGGATCAAGCATGAAGGAGCAGTAACTGTAATGCTTGTTGTACTGGAAGAGCATCTTCCTGACTTTCTGAATTATGATGTACCCATTTTCTTACTCTTAAACTGTACCTAGGACAGGGCAGTGCACTTTCAAGGATTTAAAGTACTGTAATTAAAGTTAAATAGTCCAGATTTAGAGGAAAGAATTCTGAACACATTTTTAAAATTCAGATCATTCTTACAATGTCTTCAAAATTACAAATAAATCTGGAGAATATGCATTGGTGAGAGAGAAGCAAATGACACAGCTGATAGTGTATGATGAATGCAGTTTTACTTGTAGTAGTGTATCTTGCAGCTTCATAGTACATCACTTGGTTATCATCACAGTAGGGTCCTGAACTAAGGAAATGAGAGCTGAATTGTGCCAGGGCTTGTATTACTGTCTTCTTCCTACCACTTAAAATTTTCCACTTCTTAGGAAGTTTTTTGGTTTTTCAAAATCATTACATGCTAGCTCTTCACAACATAACAAATGAGGTAAATAATTTCACCCCTTGTGGCAAAAAAAAAGGAGAAAGTGGAAACTATTTTTCACTCTCCAGTGCCTAAGCCTTTGATAGGATTGGTTTGTACTTAGAAGTGCTGGAGCAGAAGTTCCCTCCCTCCTCTGTCTGCAGATGAGGGAGTACCTCTACCTGATTTGAGCCTCATGCTCATTCATTACCTTAGGATTTACAATATTCCCCTTGACTTAGTGCTGATGAGTATTCCTTTCTGTCACTTTTCCCCGCTCCAGCATTGAAATGGCATACTATGAATGAGAAGTCTGGCTTTGATTCTTCTCTGAAAGTGGTGTGAAACTTGAAGCTGGAAGCTCAGTGGGAAAACAAAATAAATGAACAAAAATTTAACATGTCATTCTCTGCCTTACAACAATTCCCAGACATTTATGAAAGTATTGAAATACTCAGAAACAAATTTTAGTCCATTTGAATAGTTCTCTTTGTTATTGTCCTAGGTCTCCATTCAAAGACATTTCCCTTTTACAAGCCTATCTTCATCCTCTGTATTAGATGAGTATAATTACAGTATAACAGAACAGAGGAGGCCAGGATATTCATAGGCCCCTGCTGATACCACATGGTAACAAAGACAGCTTAGATATGGCGGGCAGTTTCATTACAGAGAAAAAGCCAAGAGGTCAGGGTGATAGTTGGTACATCTTATTATTCATTCTTCCAATAACCACCTTTAAGTCTCTGAACTAAAAATTTGTTCTCTCCTAGAGACTTAAGATTTTTTTTTAAAATATTGTGCTGAAGAGGTTAATTTGCAAAGCAAAGATCAACATAAAATCTTTTCTGGACCATAAATAGAAGAATGCACTGTAGTTCCTTTTCTCCTGTAAATTGAAAAGAATGCCTTGCGTTTCTTCGTTCTATATTCTGTGTCCCTCTCCATTTCTTAACAATCGCCTTTGCCACTGATACTCGCTACTAGAAGCACATCTGTAGAGGGCAGACATCAAATAGAAAACTAACCCCACTGGCAAGGGTTAGGGCTGAGCAGGCCACTAGACAAGTGACAAACACTCTCTGTTAACCCTTCTCCCTTCACAAAGGGGAAGAGAAAGGGAATCAGGGAGAGAGACTTATGGATTTGAAAAGAAAACTATAACAGCTTTAATGAAAAAATAAAAGCAAGCTAGAGCAAGCTGGGGCACAGGAGGTTCCACCTCAACACGAGAAGGAAATTCTTTACTGTGAGGGTTACAGAGCACTGGAATGGGCTCCCCAGGGAGGTTGTGGAGTCTCCTTCTCTGGAGACTTTCAAGACCCGTCTGGATGCATTCCTGTGTAACCTGTCCTAGATTCTATGGTCCTGCTCTGGCAGGGAGTTTGTACTCGATGATCTCCAGAGGTCCCTTCCAACCCCTAACACGCTATGATTCTATGATTTATACTGGAGCAGTTTGTGAAGAACGGTATCCTGTGGGAAGGACTCACATTGGAGAAGTTCATGGAGGACTGTCACCTGTGGGAGGATCTCTCGCACTGGAGTGGGAAGAGTGTGAGGAGTTGTCCCTCTGAGGAGGAATGAGTGATGAATGGACTGCAACTCCCATTCTCCTACCCCCTGCATCAGTGCAGGGGAGGAGACAGGAAAAATTGAGAGTGAAGTTGAGCCCAGGAAGAACGGACAGTTGAGGAGAATGTGCTTTTAAGACTTATCTTTGCTTCTCATTACTCTGATTTTTTCGTAATAAATTGAACTGATTTCCCTAACTTGAGTCTGTTTTACTTGTGACAGTAATTGCTGAGTGATATCTCCCTGTCCTTATCTCAACCCACAAGCTTTTTGTTATATTTTCTCTCTCCTGTCCAGTTGAGTGGCTTTGGTGGGCACCTAGCATTTAGCCAGGATCAACCCACCACAAGTTGTAAAGTGCATCTTTAGATGTCTAACTTTAAAACAGCAAAACTAGCCTTTGTGTCCTCGTTCCTTCTACAAAATACCCTTATTCAATTTAGTCCTGCTATGGAAAACTTCTGGAACTGTCATTGTCTTGGCTGACCTGAGCATCTAGGTAGTGCTCGCCTAAACACATTTGGGATGCGTAAACGAAGCATAAGTATAGATAGGTCTTTCAGGTATGTCGTGAGAATACCTAACATACATGCATACCAATGATATCTGCACAAAATACAGATATTTTCAATTAGAAATTAACTGATGATTATTGCCTTCTTCATAATAATGCGCTCCTATTTGTGAAGGAAGCAGTTTTGGTCCCAAACTCAAACTGGAGAGAAGAATTTGAACATATCCTGCACTTTAGGAAAGCAAAAGTTTTTTTTTTAACTTCTATTGAAGGTGAACCCTCTGGCACTCAATGAATGGACAAGAGGGATTTTAACTTTTTCTCATTATAGTAGCATTTTGAGTAAGAGATGTGGATTGTGTCATTAGCCTACTTCTTCATTTTACATTATAGCCACTGAAAAAAGCCCTGAAATTATCCTGGGAAAACTCAGTCATCCTAGACTGTAGCACCCCTTGCCTCTCTTCTACATACCTGGTTCAAGATCTGTGTGTTCGATTTGCAAGAGTGCTGGAAGCTGTGGTCTGAACACATAGAACAGAAGTTTAAAGCCAAATACTTTAAAGAATCAGACACTAGCCATCTCAAATTGCACATTTGACCATAACATTCTTGTTCTGCTGGACTTCACCTGTAAAATAGTATCCCATTAACACATGCTGCCATGGGCGAAGACATGTGAGTTGTTTAGTGTTTGAGACTCCAGAGAAGAAGTTTCTGATAAAATGAATAATTTGGTGTCCAGAGCAGGGTCTGAAAAGTGTGCACTAAACACAGCTTGACATCACACATTTTGAATAATGAGAAGAGTAAATGAGCATCCTCCTCAGTGAGATATTAAGTGCATGACACAGTTGATTATGTCAATGAAAACAGTGTCACAGGATGAGTTCCAGTTGCTGTAAATTACAGATACATCTTGTGCCTTTGCTTTGGGTATTTAGTGCTTTAGTTCCTCTGAAATGAGTGTTTTATAAATGGATAAATTAAGTGTCATGAGGACATCCAGGAAAAGATTATTTTCACTTGTGTTTAGACACCTAAATATAAAACTGAATTAAAGCAACCTCATTACTAGCATTTTGTAACTTTCTATTGTTTGATTTTTTATTTTTTTTTTTTAGTTATTGATATGCTTGTCTCCTGATGAAATGTAACAATTCTTGTAAATATGATCTCTGTGGTTGCTTTTACTGAACTGTGTACATTTATAGCAAAACACTGAGGTCATGTGAGGAGTTAGAGTGCAGAAAACAATTCATACCTTGTTTGCTTCTTGCTTTTTCTTTTACTTTTAAGCTGCTTTGTGTTTCTGACACTCTACAACTTGTTTATTTGTAACTCCATTGCATCTTTCACAGCTGTCTCTGTGGAAACCATACTCTTAATTGCAGACTTTAAGGCTAAGATGCTTCTGTTAAAAGCTGCATCTTTGGGTGCTCATTACTGTGCAGGGTAGGCAATGAATATCTTTGGGTATCATTCTAGTCATCACCAGACTCACAAGATTCAACTAGACACCTTGGCTTTACTATGCTGATTACAGTACATTCACTTTTTGACTGGAATTAGTTGAGAAAAACAGCAACAAGACATTATAAATATTGCAGCTATAAGAAGAAAAGAGAGATCTTCCTCACAAAAAGTGATGTTTTAAGTTTATGTTTTCATTTTTAAAGACTGAGCATTTCTTTCTCAGTCCTGCAAAGATTTATTAATTTAATTTATTTTAATTTAATTTAATTTATTTATTTAATTGTTAATTATTGATTTATTTATTTTATTTATTTTATTTATTTTAAATTCTTTCTGAGTGGATTAATTAGTTTACCTTAGCCAAAAACTCAAATGTGATTTCAGCAAAGGCAATTCTCAAAATACAATGTAGATGATACTGAACCAGTCTGAGTTCCTGCCCTAGTCCTCCGACATCACAATTCCAACATCTCAAAATGAACCCTAAACTGAAACTGACTTAGGAAATGGAGACAATCAATATAAAAAACCAACACCTCCCTTTAAAAAAGAACAACAGAGGACTCATTTATCCCAATATCCTGGATGCTGCAATGAATAATTAGGGAAAGATGAGAGGTAGGGGAAAGATGAAGTGACACTTCTTCTAGTTTTGCTTTCCTGTTCCAGACATCAACTGCCTGGGAATCCCTGAACTGGAAGTTTGATCCAGGTCACTGTCTTTAGTATCTACAGAAGGACCTTTCCTCTCTGAACATTTATTTGTATTTTCTGAGATTTGTCAACTTCACATGAAAATAAAATTCTCCTTTTAAATGCACACTGTGTGAAAAAGGTACTTCTTTTTTAACATTATAAAGCTACTGCCTGTTCATGTCCTGAGGTGCTCTTTAGATCTTGAGTTACGAAAAAAAAAAGCTATCAGAAATTCCTATTTACTCTATATTTTTTTATTATTTCATCATATTATTCCTCTTTTTCTTCTATTTTACTGGTTGTCTTCATGTCCTGAAGCTTTTCAGGATACCCTTCAGTTTACAATTACTGTGGATGTCATTTTTCCTATATTCTTTTAGAGAGGTATTTATAAAACTTAACTTCCAAAATCTGAGGTATCCTGCAAAAAGTATCTCCAGAGTCTGAAATTTTCTCTGATCTGAATTACCTCTCTCAAACTGCTTAGTATCTTATGATAACATAACGTTAACAATCCATAAGCTTGCAGCTCCCACAAGTTTTTCTGTTTCAGAGTTTTTCCAAGAGTCCTGTGGATATCCTCAAATATAGTTTACCTCTTCAAGGACTCGCGGTTGTTACAGAAAAAGATAAATGTTTCACAGAAATGAACTTTTAAAAACAAAAATAGTTATCTATACTTCCTACATCATCAAAGAAAGCAATGATGGTCCGGTTTCTTCTGAACCCATGTCCATCATCACTAATGAGCACTTTTAGCAAATAGATCAAAGACTTCCATGAGGTAGGGATGGAGAATGCATTCCCTCAAATCTCCAGAAAAGAACCCCTTTGATTAGTTTTTTCATAGCTGGTCAAAGCAAGGAGAAACACATGCTGTCAATATTGTTTAAGAAGAGTAACCTAAGTGTCAGCATGACTACTGCAGGTGGCACTGGACATAAGACTAATTATTCACAAGGTGAAATAGAGCATAGCAGCTTTAAAAAATATAATACAACCCTTAACAAATATGCCTTTCAAACTCTAAAGCTGCTTGTTCTGCAAATCATGCGCCTTCTGGTTTCCATGAAGCACCTTGTTATCACAATCCTCTTCTCATCAGCCTGGATTAAAAAACGTTATTTATTGAACTTCCAGCATAGGGTATCCTCTAACATATTACTTCAGGTATTTTTAGTTAACACCCCACACATTCATAGACACACAATAATTAATTATGTTGTGGGATCCAAAACACACACAGATTCTAGAGGAAACCCAGGGCTGCACAGTTTGTGTCCCATGAGACCACCCTGGAAGGAGATAGCTAGCTCTGAAAATTGTGAATGTGAGGCAGTCTATGCCTTTGGGTGAAGGACTGGCCTTGATCTTCTTTTATTTTGCAGTATAGACATAGTCTGCATGATCTGGGTTAGGGATGTATGCACAAGTGTATTTAAAGTGCCAAATTTTTTTATAATATTAGATGGCAATAGCCTCAAATGGCATCTTTAGCCGCTGTATGATGCTGTACCCTATAGCGCATCATGAGATATATTACATTTTAAGGTGAATTTTTAAAGAACTAGAATGAAAAAAAAAAATTAAAAATCCCCAAATGCAAGGAAACCCTACTAAATGCCTAAACACTCTCTTGACATCTGTGTGGTTATATACTCTTTGTATAGCCTTAAACTGTTGGTAATAATTGACATTCAAAACCAAAATTATACAAAGAGTATGGTACTATAAAAAGCATAGCAACTGAAAAAAATGATCCATAAGGATTAGTTTAAATAATAATGCATTTGTATTGCATAAGCAAATATAGTTGTCAAATATTTATGTACAGAGTAAATGAGCTCATCCAGAATCTTTGTTAAAACAAAACAGCGTCAAGAAGCCTTCCTTGTAGCACTCTAATTATATGAAACTGTGAACTTACTAACATTCAGGATCAGAGCAGGAGTCTATTCAACATGACATTTTGTTCTGACATGTCCAGTGCCAAATATTTTAGTGGAAGTTGCAATAGTTCCCTAGAGTGTAAAGTTACAGAAAAAGCTACTTGTTAAAGAGGTTTCCTCTTGACTCATTTGGAAATTGTAGCATGTTCTCAGGTATGAGGATTTTGATGGAAAGCATTATTGTAAATCATCTAGTTTGACCTTCTGCATATTGGAGAGACTTTTTGCTTTCTAATTTATCTATCAGGTCAATAAAAAACATAACTAAATTACCAAGCTTTTGTATTTTTGATCCTATTTAGTAGAAAGGGAAAATTTTCTTTATCTACAAAAAAGATTTCAACTGTTTTATTAGAGTTGACTACAGGGTTGGGTTTTAAAAATTATTTTTAAAGAACAGTATTGGTATGGTTGAATAATCCTGTCACCATTAATATTTTAAATTACAATTTTAATATTGTGTGCTTAGTGTTCACTGAATGCTCCAACAGAATGTGCATTATGAACGCGAATTTTCAAAAGTGCCTGATTGTTTTGCAAGCCTAGAAGGTATTTATTTAGGGAAATCTCTGCCATTTACAGTTCTGCACAGAAAATTTCCAGAAGCTAATCCATCTCCCCAAAATTATTTTAAAAACACAGTATTCCTACAATCTTCAATACCATCTGTCAGAATGGAAGATCCCGTCCTGAAAGAAGGTGAAAACATCCCATATGGATCTAAGACTTGGGTCAGAAGTCTGAAAGGAAGGACCAAAAGGCAGAATCTGCTTCTAATAAAGCCTGTGCTGAAAAATTGCTTTTTATTTGCTGACAGGATATAGTCTGAAAGCAAATGAAAATTAGGCAAAATGAAAATGCACTTTGTGTTGCTGGATATTAAATTTATTTTATTCAGTCCATTTCTATCTGTAGTAAAATGTTAGAGGAAATAAGGTTCATCCCATGTGGCATATTAGGCCTCATATAGTGCCATACAAAGGAGTTAATATGATTTTTTTCTGGAGATTTGCAGCAGACCAAATATCATCCTGTAGGAATCTATGGAGTGCATATTTAGCCACACTCTAGGTCTAGTACTAGCCTGGCAGTGATTTAATACATTAGATAGGGACTACAGAAAGGAAGAAGTAAAAACTTTAATAGCTGCTTCCCTTTATGGCCAAAGAGCAAATCACAAAAGGAGGATGGAAGAAAAGGAAGGAAAAAATAGCTAAATCATCTGAAATGTTAATAAACACTTGTTGAAGTTTTTTTATAGCTTTTGCCTACAGAAGAAAGAAATTTGCTAATGAGTAAGACAGACAGCAGTTGTAAAATTCCTAAGTGCTTGAACCTCTTCCTTGGGAATGTAATTGTACAACTAAAGAGGATCTTCTACATAATTAATACAAATCACACATTTGCAAAATATGTCACTTTCTCCTTCTCTTTTTTTTTTTTTTTTTTTTTTTTTTTTTTGTTAAATAAATAACTTATTCCCTGGAAAAAAAAAAGTCTGTCATTCTGGAGCATCTTTCACACCATAATGTTAGCACATCTTTTTGACAGTCTATTAAAGTTTCAAGAAGTAGTCATGCAGATCAGCCTAAATATCTTATTTTGCCTTACCACTAGATTTCTGTTAAAACAGAACAAATCATTACATTAATTCATCATCATTTGGCTGTGAGGTTCCAGGGTGTCAAAAATAGTAAACACTTGTGGAATCTATAATAATTGAGAGCAACAGTAAATTACATTTTAAGTGCTCATCAAGGTGAGAACAAGGCACTTCATGACTCTTCGTACATCCTTGTTAGGAATTCTGCCAAGGCAGAAGAATGCAGAGATTCATATAGAAGTTGTTAGCTCTAACCTTCCTATGAGTGCATTTGTGCTGTACAAACCTAGTGATTTTTTTAAGACATATAACCTTTTTTTTTAAAAAAAAAAAAAAAAAAGAAAAATTAGTTTGCTTTGAATGGAGAATTGTGCTAAAACCTCTAATATATGTTACTCTATGCTCATTCAGTAATTTAAAACGCAGTGTGGATACCTGCTTCATTTCCTTTAAGATTCAGGCAGGATGAGATGTTGCATTTTGCTGTAGTTTTCTACAAGGAAAGTTCCTTCCATAAGGCACAGCATTAATGTCTTAACATTGAATATTGCCAATAAAGCATATGTTGCTCAGTTTGTCAACATATGCATATGTTATATAGCTAGTAGAAACAACATCACAGAACAACTGTCTGCATTAGAAGTTTCACTTTTTACCCAGTTCCACACTTATGCAGTGCAATTCAAGAAGCTGAAAACGTTTGCCTTTGGCACTAACAAGACACATTAGCAAGGTACAATTTTTGGATTAGCATTTAGCTGAAAGACCATACCTTGGTCTTGCAAAACTCAGTTACCATTCTAGTTATAAAATCTACGTGACCTCCTCTTGCCGTAATAAATATACAAAACTATCCACACAGTAAATTAACTGTGTGTTGTTTCTTTGTGTATTCCATTCTAAATTTTGCAAGTATTCCGTAATGCTTTTAACCACATAACTTTGGCTAGTGAATCCCCAATGGGTCAAATGTGATCTGTCCATTTGTACAGTAACAAAGGTAGGAGGGGCTTGATCATGCATGCTGAGTAAAGAAGTTCCTTCTTTACTGTCCATGGAATATAGAGAATGAAAGGTAGATATCTTGATTCTAAAAGGTTTTGTTCTTATAGAAAGAAATATCTATTTTTTTCTTCCGATTCTTGTCCTACTATGTATTCTGCTGCAGGTGGCTCCAAAGCAGTACAGCTGAAATGGGGCTAAGAAGCAGATGGTAATAATTACTGAAAGACTTTATACAGGAGGCATCCAGGGAAAGTACATGCATTAGAATACAATGATTTGTAAAAATGTATATGGAACTCTGTATTACACTGAATGCAAATTGCATTTTAAGCTGCACAGGTCCTTGTTGAGTGTGATCATATACCATATATTATCAGGTGACTTAAATAAATCTTGGGAAAACATAATAGACACAGAGATCCACTTTGAGATACTCTGAGTGGAAATTGCTTTGCCTTTCATTCTCTTAGCAAAGGAGACAAATAGCTTTAGAAAAAATTTTGAAAGGTTTTGTCCTATACAGTTAAAAATCCAAGGCCTCCCACATATCTAGTTTCTTTTCTTTGCTTTTGACAAAGTTTGGTAAATTATTAAGCTGGCTGAGTTCTGAAGCTATTGAAATTAGAAATATCAGGCATAAATGTTATTACAGTATATTTTTGAGAAAGAAAATTCAGTATTCCCTCATCTTAGAACCTCCAATCATTCTTCCTATTGTCTTAAAAACTGATGGACATCATACTGGGGGAAAAAAACTGACAGAGAAAAGTGTAAACATGAGAAAATGCTACAGGACACCTGAGATAGTGTTGGATACTCATGTGTATTTAATTAAATCCACAGGTTTCTAAATGTCAGCTGCATTCAGTGATACCTATTAGTGGAAACTGAAGTGTATGCTCAGAGCTCTGACTTAGCAAAGACACCTTTGGTGTCCTGGTAAAGGTAGCTAAGTGAGAAAAAAAGAAATAAGACATGTTAACCATCTATTTGATCTAATTAATAAATTGTTGATGACTGAGTGTAAAACAAAAATAGGTATGTTTAATCATTTCAGGTTTAATGTCTTATTTTTTGGCTGAGTTTTGTTTTTGAGAAGAATTGGAAGAAATTTTCTCCTACCAGTTATTCTTTCTTTGTTGACAATAAGGCTTTAATGCTGTTCTGCCCAGTTTACACATACTGGTTTTTGAAAATGAAATTTGTGACAAAGAAAAAACATTGTTATAAAGTATAAAGATGCAGAACAGCAGAATTAAACTTGGCCATGTGTGGCCTTCCAAGTTTGGTCTTCCAAAATTTTTGCTTAAGGTACAATTTTATTTTCCCAAGATAAACTTGTGGTCATTGCCCCTTATTATATCATCTGGTGCTACCATGAAGACTTTGGCTGTACCACCTTTGCATCATCCTTCAAATACATACAGGCAGAAGCCCTTAGTTTCTTCTTCATTAAGCTATAGAACCTCAGTTTCCTGAGGTGCCATTCATGGTAAATATTTTGCAGCTCTGATCATCTTTGTAGCCCTCCATTGAATCCTCTCCCATTTCTTCTTATTTCTCTTAAACTGTGAGGTCCCAAACTAGATGCAGTACTTTACATAACAACCTCACTGGTGCTAAGTAGAAAGGAAGAGTAACTTCCCTTGATCTTGCACTCAGACTTTCTTAACATAGCTTAGTATATAGTTTGCCTAACACAAGAAGAGTGGTGTTGGCTTGTCTCCAAGCCGGTGTACAACATTACCCTCAAGCTCTTTTCAGCAGGACTTTATCTCACCTAGCTCCTTCCTAATCTGTGTTGATGCATGGAATCATTTCTCCCTAGGTCCAGAACTTTTCTGTTTTCTTACTGAATATCATGAGGGTTTTTTTGGCCCAGTGCTAACACTTATTGCAGTTTCTTTGGGTAGAGTTGTAACATTTGTCATGGCCACAGTTACTCCTTCCAGTTTGTTTCATTTGCAAATGTTCTAAGTGCAGTTTGTGCTATTATCCACATAATGGAAAATGTTGAATATTATGCATCCTAGCATGGAATTCTACACTACTGAACTTCTTACTGCTATCCAGAGGAACACTTAACTATTGATCATTGTTGTGATTGGATCCAGTTAATTTTCAACCCAGATAACTAACCCACCTGTTTTCCCATCTCATATTTCCTCAGCCATGGGAGAAGGCCAAAAATCTCACTAAAGTCAATGTAAATTCTATACACCACTTTCTCTTGTCGTATACCAAGTCATTAAATTGTACAAAGATAACAGATCTTTTACACATGCTTTATTGTTGCAAAGATCATATTTAGTATTCTTGATTACTTTTCTTGTCTTTCACTTGCTTGGAAGTGGATTACAAGAGTATGTGCTTCTTGATCTTCTCAAGGACTGAGGAGAGACTGTCTAGCCAATAGTTTCTTTGATTCTCCTTTTTGCCTCTCTTAAAGGTTAATGTTTCATTTTGTTTTGGTGTTTTTTCCAGAAAACTTGATAGGCACCAGGCTCAAACACACCAATCAACTTGTTCAGCATCTGTTAATAAAATTTATGAGCCCTGTGATACAGAGTACACCTAACTTCTACCATCTATAGAATCTCTAAATGAGAATCCCTTCTCCTTCCCAAACTTTGCTGGTACAGAGGTCAGCTGAGTCCTTCAGCGTTTTCAGTATTGTCCATGAACAGGCTTCTTCCCCCTCCATCAGCTTCCTCTCATTTTTCTTGAGATTTTCTTTGCAGCTGTCATAACTATATAATCCCTATCTGTTTACCTTTATGTCCTTCACCAGTCTTAGCTACAGCTGGACTTCTGCTTTCCTGATCCTGTTCATAGGTGCCTAAGCAGTTTATCCATACTTTGTTGCCTTGCTGACTGGTTGCCTATTTTGTTTTTTTCCAGCTCTTGTGGTCTCCCTTTGTTTAAGTTTATTGGAGAGTTTCATGCTTATCTAAGCAAGCAATTTGCCCAAATTGCCAGTTTTCCTGCACAGCAGACTCTTTAGTAGGGCCTGTAGCAATAGGAAAAGGGGTAATGGTTTTAAACTAGAGGAGGGTAGTCTCAGACTATATATAATGAAGAATTTTTTTACGAGAGGTTTGAAACTCTAGAACATGTTTCCCAGAGAAGTGGCAGATGCCCCATCCTTGGAAGCATTCAAGGTCGGGCTGGACATTGCAGGGGAGTTGGACTAGATGACCTTTAAAGGTCCCTTCCAACACAAAATATTCAATGATTCTATGAATAATTCCTGAGCTGTCTTTAAGCTCTCTTCAAAAATCAGCTAGCTCTCCTTTACCTCTTTCTCCTTCATGGCAGCTTCCCAAGGAGTTCCCAAGCAACATCCTGAATAAGATGAAATATGTAGTTGTAAAGTGCAGATGCCAAAATTTACTGCTTGCCTTCCCATGCTGCCTCCAGGTCCTTAATCATCTTGGAGACATTGCAACTCAAGCCACTCTCTGAGACTGCAACCAAATCTTCCCTACCTATGAGAAGAGTACTACCCCTGGTCATCCCTGCCAACACTTGCGTTAGGAGATTGTTACCAGACTGAGGGTTTCTATTTATTTTTTTTAAACAATGGTAGAAACACAATTACACCATTACTGGGGACCTTCAACTTTTCCATAAGGATAAGAAATCCTTTTTTGGCTAATATAATAATCCAAACTGAAGACTGGTCCAAAATCCCATGAGTAAATATAGTTTTTCTGTGAGAACTGCCACTGACCATTAATAATCAGTGCCATGATTTTTACCTCCAATCCAAAAAGAAGTAGTTCAGGGCAAGCTCTTGTGGATTGAGGAAATACTTGTAAAACCAAGATAAATATTTGGACAGCCCTTATATTAACCAAATATAAAGGCTAGATTATAATCAGCACTTCCATATAAGAGAACAGTTTATTTATCTACATTACTAATTCAATTTAATTTGTAAATTATCCTCGCACACTGCAGATAAAGACAAGCTCTCTGTTCTACCCGAAACCAGGATGGCAGTAGAAACATGGTGTCCTGGGTTGGTCTAAGAGAGGGTTAATTTTCACCAGAAGCTGGGAGGTGGTCACAGCCAAGATAGACAACCAAACCAGGCAATGGCATATTTGATATCATATGGATGTTAAGCCTGTGATATAAGAGTGGAGGGCCAGGCCGGGTGGCAAGGTCTGCAGCGCTGTGCAGTTGGTGCAGGTTTTGGTGGTTTATTGGATTTTATATCACTTGTTTCATATATTATTTCATTATTGTTATTGTTATTAATGTTGTTTTCTTCTTCCATGTTGTTGTATTAAAGTCTCCTTATCTCAACCCATGGGGTTTTGCCTTTTTCTCCCTATTCTCCTTCCCATTTTGAGGGGGAAGGGGTGCGAGCAAGCAGCCACATCGTGCTCAGTTCCCAGCTGGGTGCAAAACACTACATGTGCCTTTGGGCAAGCCCACTTGGAGCACCAGTTTCAGTTTCTGCTGCCTCTGGCAGCCATGTAATAGATGTTTAAGGGTCAGGGAATACCATTAGTGATGGAACATTTGGAAATGGTTGATGAAAAAATTAGTACAAAATTTTCTATTTCTCTAGGATAAGTAGGGAGAGAATGAGAGTAGAGTTGCTACCATAGGCTCTGAAAATGGAGGAAATTTATCAGGTGAAATAATTTAGATTAATATTGATTAGTTTAATGTTGGATTAGAATAAAAGGACAGTATTGCCTGGTAAACAGTCCAGTTTACTTAGTAGCTCTAACTATGTTTTCCTTGGAGATATCCCAAGAACTGGCTAGAGTGAGCTCCACTTAATTGATTTGATCTGGCACCACTACATACTGTAGTAAAATAGTTTTTGTATACACTGAAAATTCAGACTATACCTAAGGTGTGAAGCTCTTATGGTCACATATAGTTTATAAATTTTCAATTACTATGATAAAAAAAATTGTAGTGTCTTAAAATATGTGATTTTGTATTTTACCTGCAGTGTGTGAGGATAATTTACAAATTAAATTGAATTAGTAATGTAGATAAATAAACTGTTCTCTTATATGGAAGTGCTGATTATAATCTAGCCTTTGTATTTGGTTAATATAAGGGCTGTCCAAATATTTATCTAGGTTTTACAAGTATTTCCTCAATCCGTAAATATAAGCGGAAAACAGTCACAGGGAAATAAATAATGTCTAGATGCCATTTCAATATTTGGAATTTCATGGACTGTCCAAAATGAGATTACAGATGCACATGAAAATGGAAAACTTTTAATTAGCCAACTGTGTTGCAAAATAGAATTATTCCTTTGTTATAAGTGAATACATCTAGGAAAAAGGCTTGGCTCAGAAGGAAGTTTAGCTGACTGTGTGACTCAGTTTTAAATCTTTTACTTTCCGTGATTCTTCTCCTTGTGTGTGTGTTGCTAGACTTTTGAAATATTAATTTCTGCATTCCATTAAAAGATAGGCACCTTTTCATGATGCCATTTTCCTTATTTGCTTAGAAACCCAGAAGGGACCATATTCCTTATTATTATTTAAAACAACTTAAAACCTTGACTCCTACAGGGACTTCACTGCCACACTCAGGTTCTACTGTGAGTGTCAGGTGCTAGTTTTGGTATGCAGCATGAAATAGAAATCAAGCATAATCAAATGGCTTTTCTACACTTTTTTTGGTGCAACACAATTATAAATGATCTTGATAATTATACATTGAGAGGTCAATTAATTCTCTTAAATCAAGACTAGTAGTTACAGTGATAGACTACCTATTTATTAAAATTCTATTAAAACAATATTCTTTCTGCCAGAAAATTTGACTTTGCAAAATCCATAGTTGAAGCAAGTATCTGAATCATATAACAAGACTCAATTACACCAGGTGGTATTGACATATATATTTGGTAATGTCATAAAGATGCCAACCCTGACAAAATTTGTTAGTTTGAAAATAGGGCAAAATGCCACTTTATTGCAAAGCTAATGAAAAATATTGCTTATGGAATGATGAGACCAATCAAGCAGATTTACAGCATGTGACCTTTCTGATCTCAAATATTTCCAAAAGATTTGAAGGCTTACGCAATGGGCTATATCACTATTCTATCTGCAGTACAATGAACACAAGAAACATAAGAGAGGTAAGCCCTGACACTCAGAGTTGCACGGTAGAGAGCTAGAAGCTTTCTGTGTAGTAAAACTCTTAGAGTATGTTGCTTTTTGATCTTATGCAGGCACTGTCATGGCTGGACCACCACCTGGATGTTTTGCAAGCTCCACAATTCAAAGAAATACTGCTTTTGGGGATTAAAGACTGTGAGTCAGATTCAGTGAATCCAAATCCCGGCAGAAGTTTGGCAGAGGACTGAGTCAGTTCCTGGGATGCCAGCATTAATGGCTGAGGGCCAGACACTAATCTTAGATGCATGGCACGTGTCGCCTCCTATCTCCATTAAGTCTGTGGCTTGTGCACACAATGCATAATAGCAGATTTTCTAAGACATATGCTGCTTCCAGTGCCATACATCTTAGTTTAAAATCTGGTCTGTAAGATGTGACTATTTCTTTTCTTTTTTCTTCAGTTGTTTGATGAAGAAATAAAAACAAAAAGAAAGGAAAGTAAAAATCGGTTAACAGCGCTCACACTGTTTTACCCCTCTGGCTCCTTCTTCATCTCCTATTCCCCTCCTTCCAAAGAATTCTATCTGTGCCACACCAAAGACCCAAAAAAATTGAAGTAATAGCAAAAGCAGCACAGGAAGATTATTTTCCTTCATTCATTCAGTATATGTGAGACATGACAGGATTCTATAAACTCTCAAGTATTTACTCTTTAAGCTAATTCTGCAGTGTTGTAAAACAACATGCAAACTGCAGGCTGGAGAGAAATAAGAGAGTCAGCATAGCAAAACTCGATTAGAAAGTTTGATTTGATTATCTGTTCCTTATTTGCATCACACTGCTGTTTCACTCAGGGCTACCTGACTGGAATATTTTCACTGCAATCTGAGAAACGAAAGCTATCGGCAGAATACCAGGCTGCAGGAAGCACAGCATTTTATGCTGGAACATTCTGGCACACTAATTACTGCTTTGAAAATCATACTCCAAACACTTTCTTGCTTCATTTCATCTCTTGGTTTCAATGGAAAATGTCCAGAAATGATGTGGTTGAGTTTGAAGATGAGAAATGGGAGACCAAAGGGCTGAAAGGAACTAAGCAAGTGGATTGATGCAGTGTCTTAATGTACCGGCCTTGAACTGTATGAACTCGATGGTGAATTCAGCCAGATTAAGAAGAGTAAGAATCAATCAATTTCTGATGGCTCTAAAAGTCACAATAAAAGGAAGATGGTTGTGTATTTATCGTCTAAAAGCTACACAGAAGGCCCTCTTGTGCAGTAATAATTAAAAAGGCTCAACTAGAGAGGTTAGCTCGAGAAACTAGGAACTAAAACACCTGACCCTTCTGTTCCTAGAAGAAAGCCCATTAGCTGAATGATTGATTTTTTGCTTAACTTTTTTTTTCCTCAGCCTGTATTTTTCCTCTTGGTCTCATTTTCTACATTACATGAAACACACCAAAAAATTTTAATCTATTGGATACTTAGCCCAAAGTGGGGAGGGGTGAGTGGGAAGCTAATTCAAAAGTCCTGTTATATTGAATTTCACTTTCAATAAGCCACTTTTAGTCTTTCACTTTCTAGCAGGACAGGCACCAGAAAATACCACACTTTTGATTATTTTTTAAATAAAAGAAAGAATCTGTATAGATTATGTATAAATTTTTAAAACCATAACCCTATTTCACCAATGTATAACCACTAAAAAGGAAGAAAAAAAATGCATGAAAATGGCACCCTTCTGCTTCTGAAGTGTTGTAACAAAGAATTCTCTTTACTGTCACTGACCCTGACTTTGCATAAGCCTCTCTCTTGCATACTGGAATCATATATAATGTAGATTAGATTGATAGGGCTAGAAATCTTAATTTATTTATTTTATGAGTGTAATGCCAGCCACCTCCTGTTTTCATTATACCATTGTAATGCCAGCCATTTCCTGTTTTCATTAGACCATTGTAATGCTAGATTCCTACTGTTCTCATTAGTGCAGGACTGTGTAATGGCAACCACCTCATGTTTTCATTATAACAAAACTGTATGGTGCCAGCTGCCACTTATTTTACTTTACTGAACAGCATTTGAATGTAGTCCATACTCTTTCCAATAAAATATATACAGAGATGTCACGGACCTTAGAAGTCTAAGGCCCTTAAAAAAATGTTGGGAACACCCTTCCTGACTGTTTTGCCACTGGAAGAATGGCAGAGAAATTATGCAGAATATACAGAGAAGAGGTTAAGGCTGGGGTTAAACTGCAGTGGAACATGGTTAAATTCTAGTAACTGCTTTTCTGATCCATAACCTGTCTGGGCTTCCAGAAGATGAAAAGGTAGTTGTAGTAGTTCAAGGTCTGGATTAGACTTCTAGGGAAATCCAGGTTAAATTCCTGGCTCCAGCATATATTGCCTGTGCAGACTGCAACCTTTAAATTCTCAGCCTTATTACTTTATCTGAGACTGGTCTGCAGATAATAAATTATTTTTTGTCCAAAACATTGGATTGTTTTGTTTTGCTTGGCTTTTCTTTATTTTGCTTCTGTATTAACTATGCAATGCAAATGATTTCACAATTTGTCAGTAGTGCTTAAAAAGAAGCTGTGACTTCTTCTCTGGAATTCTTTAATTCTATTGTAATAATATTAAATACTACCAAGAACTGCCTGATGACACAAAAATCTTCCACTGAGAGTTCTTAAAAATGTAGATTCTTTGAAATCTGGAAGGGTTCTGTTACTAAGGTGAAGCTAAATTGTGTTTACATTCCAAAGGATTATGGATTATTCACTTTTTATAGTAGGTACCAGAATAAGAAATGCCTGTAATTCTAAAATGAATAAAAGCATAAGATACTGTGAAAATATTTTTATTTAAAAGTTTTCTAGTTATTTACTGAAAATATTTCATTTAGATGCTCAGGTTTGTGTTGATATTGAACATTATAGATATGAAAAAGAAACCCAAGGTCGTTGCTCTGTGAGGCATATGTAACTGCCATATGTGTGGATGTCCTGTTTGCAAAACATTGCAAAGAAATATCTGGTTTACATCAGGGTGCTGTAGCCTCAGGTCTATAATGAATGAATGAGCTGACTGTGTTTTAGTCATGAGGCAGAGCCACCACATCTCCTGGTACACATACATCTGCTGTCTTGATTTTGAAGCCTTGGGAGCTTGAAGTACTTGCTATCAGGACCAGAAAAGACACCACAGTGACGGCCCTTATTCTGTACCTGACCAAAATTATCATTTCTGCACAGTGACTTTGGTTTTAATTATTCATGTGATTCTAGCTTGTCATGTTTTATCTGTTGTATGTTTTAATGATTTATAGCTTCACTGTAGCTTGTGAGGAGAAGAAGAAAGCTCTGTGGACAGGTACTATGAAAATGAAATTTTACTGTTATTATAAATACCAGTACTTATATTCATTTCTCTGGAAGAAAACAGCTCTTCAGAAGTATTTTTGTTCCACTCTTCCAGTCTTGATGGAATAGTTGTGGTTTCAAGAAAAGGAAAATGTTCTTTGTCATTCTCAGATTGCTGTATTATTAACATCACTGAATAGAGTAATTGACAGATGTGTATAAGTTTTGTTAAAATGATTAAAAGCTCTGCAAATCATAACCTGTCAGTGTTCCCTGGGAAACAAAGACCTTTCCATCTGTTAGGGGACTCCGTAAATGAATGTAATGAGTCACCTCTATAATGACAGCTGTCATCTGTAGGATTGGAGCCTTGAAGAAAGTGCAAAAAGTGTAACGAAATCCACATAAACCATTGATCAAAAAGTATCTTTAATTTGTTGTTATTTTGATCACCTCACTGTGGGCAGGATATAATAGCTTGTATTTTGTCTGTGATCTCTAGTGCTTGGATTACATCCAAGGCAATGTGAAAATAGTTATGTTTAGTGACATTACAGTTTGATAAGATACTATATACCTGCATGTATCTCTATACATTCTGTGTCACAGTATTCACAATGAATAAAAGTTTATGAGGATAGCGGCCTATGATAGTGACATGTTTGAAAATTACTTCTTCTGAGCTGAGGAAATCCAATAGAATGGAAACTGAGGGTTGTAACTAAGGGGAGGGG
>JAVSBS010002167.1:34509-51069 GCA_033124195.1 Coracias cyanogaster
TGTTTCTGTGTGTGCTGTTCTGTTACATTATATTTTCACAGCTTTTGTAGCATAGACAGATATGCAGACAGCTGGAATCTTGCATTTGTCATAAAAAAAGTCTGTGACCTGGAAAGATCAGCTAGTGCATAAACATACACAGGTTAGTCATTTAATGTAGTTTTCCTTGGTTTTGTCACTAAACCAAGGGTCTTACTGTTTCCTTCAGCAGCCTGACACTAAAGGACCTCCTCTAACAAATGACTTTAAAGTAGAACAATTTATTTTAATCTGAAGAAGTAATGGGTGAATGAATTAGGTAATAAAATGAAAGTGTATGTCCAGACGTGAAGCATGGAGTTTAAAAATCTACAAGTTGTGATGCTTGCTGTAAGGTTCATGATGCTAGATGGAAAATAAGTGCAGCATGTTCTGTTACTATTTTCAAAAAAACCTTGAAGAATTAATATGGGGGTTTCTTCTTACACCTAGAAGTAGTTCTGACTCTGCTGGGTTGTCACTCATTGTAACATTTACTGCTAGCCTTATCTCTGCTCAGTTGTACAAGTTTCTCTAAGGAAATCTTGCAATACAACCAGTGTGATTTTTGCCCGAGTTTTTTAATTAAACTAGTAAATCTTGGAATATAGATAAAGTCTCTATTGCAATTGGTAGTATATGACTTCTATATCCAAGCTGATCTCTGGTTCACAGTAGGACCATTACTAACTTTGTTTTGTTTTCCTCCTATAAACAAGGACAGTACGATAGTAAAGTCATGTCAGAGCTGTAATGTACAGGTATACCACACAAAGCTTTGGGGATTTTGGCTCATGTTCACCTTTTTACAGTTTAATTTTATTCTAGTTTATGTACTAATGTATTGCTATGTAAAAGGATTCTTATTTTCTTTTTAACAAACAAAAGGGTCCAATAAAATCTCCTTTTGAGGTAAAGCAGAGTTTTCCATACTCTAGGTGACAGATCATGTCTACTAATTTCCTCAGGACTCAGTGTCTCATGAGTGCTAATAGGAATAGCTGTAGCTCTTTAAGCCCATTTTTGTAAAGTGCCTCTGATCCCCAGGACATGGGCCTGCAGGAATCATACAAAGCAGTAATATATGCAAATGCTCTGCTGTGAGTTTCGCACTGCTCTGTGAGATGTGACAAAGTTTGACAAGGTTCACGGAGTCAAAAGTATTGGAAGAGTACTTCAAAACATTATGATGAGTGCAGCCCTGTCTGATACTGCTATGAGGGTCTGGATCGATAAGGGTCTGTATCCATACACACATGATTTCTCACAAATGTTCATTATTAGCACTTACATTACACAGAGCCCATAGTGGAAGGGAAAGGGTGCTGGGGGGCTGTGTGCTTAATGTGAGTGATAAAGAAACCCTTACTGTGACTTGTCTTTCCAGTGTTACACTGTTCTGTTGAAAGGATAGAGAGATTTGCGATGCACAAAGTGGAAATTGATGGCTATTCTGGAGGATAAGATATATGATCTTGAAATGCCAAGTTCATCATAGTGCAGAACTAAAGAACCCCTTTCCCGGCAACTAGATTTGGAATTCGCTGCCACAGACTCCACAGAAAAAGGGTTAATGACAAGAGAACTGGTTACGTTGTTGTCAAGGGTTAGGGCTGGCCACTAGACAAATGACAGATGCTCTCTTATTAATCCCTCTCCCTTCCCAAAGGGGAATAGAAATTGAATAAAGGAGAGACTTATGGATTGGAAAAGAAAACTTTAACAACTTTAATGAAAATAATAATAAAATGAAATATATACACAAATATGTACAAAACCAACATCTAACCCAACCCCTCTGATGGTGGCTACATCCCAGTTGCCACTAATGCTCTGGAGCTGGCACTGGGGAAGCCTCAAACTGGACTCAGTGGCAGATGAGAACCAGATTCAGGAAGTGGGTTCTGGAACTGGACCCAGGAACACATGAATTGGGATTGAAGGCAGAGCAGACAGGGTACTCCTTGGACACTGGCCAGTGAAGAAGAGACTTGACCCTTGTGATCCCTCAGCTTTATACTGAATATGATGTATATGGAATGGAATACCTTCTTGGTCAGTTTAGGGTCACCTGTCCTGGCCACTCCTCCCCGTGGCTGTGGCCTTCTACTTTCTGTAGCCCTAACATGGTACACAATATTTAGCAGTGACCTTCGTCTCCATAGAAGCAAATATAGGCAGGAGCCTTTCTGGACACCAATCCTTGGTAGTAGCTATAAACATCAAACAATATCATTTCTAGAAGCAGACACTGTCTGCAAAAATCTGCCATTAACTTCAGAAAGTGCAGTTAGCTAGAAGAGGCCGATCTGAAAAGTAAAATCACTGAACAGAATTAGTTCTATTCAAACTCAAACTAGGACATTCCACCCCTTGTTCCATGCCATTTACATCATACCTATCATTAGTTTATCATTTGTTTCTACAGAAAAGTTTATTAAGTTTACTTAGTTCAGGTTGTGGATGATTGTGGATTTCCATCTATCATAGCAATCTCTCAGGGCAGGAAAGATAGCATGAAATTCATTGTGGTTCATGCCCACAGGTTTCAGATTTGCCTCAGGAAGTTACTGGATGCCACTTGATGAAGCTAGCTCCTGTCATGACCACTGTGTTACCCTGAAATACACTTATTGAACACTCTTAGTATTATGTAGCAATTTACATTATATAGCTCTAAACTGAGTGCTCTCACCAAGGGTTAAATTTCCTTTTCTTTCATCATCACCCACCAAGTACTTCCAGGTTCTTGAGTGAAGACAATCCCATGAATAGGTTTGCCCTTGCCCAAAGCAGGAAATACCCACAAAGTTTTCCCCGGGAAGTTCCTTCCACACAGCACAGGGACTTTATCCCCCTCTACTGTATGTAAAGGGTTGGATTGAGCAGAACCAGCTCAACTGATGAATCCTCTGGTATTAACTAACCAGGTGGCTTGTGCTAAATGGTTGTCCCAACTGTTAAAAGTACCATGCCCCATTGCTTTCAGAGTAGTTTTCAACAAACTGTTGTATTTGTACCATTCAATTTTTTCAGAGACAGGTGCATTGATAAGGGGTTTGATACACCCACTTGATACTGTTATTTCTGGCCCAGTTGTCTGTGAGATTGTTTTATAAATTAGTCCCATTGTCTGACTCAGCTCTTTCCAGAGCAGCATGTTGCCACAAGATCTGCTTTTCAAGTCCCAGCTGGTGTTCCAGGCAGTGGCATGAGGCACTGGATATGTTTCCAGCCATCTGGTGGTTGATTCCACCTTTGTAAGCCAGTAGCACTTACCCTGGTTGGTTTGAAGGAATGTGATATAATCAATCTGCCAAGCCTCCACATATTTATATTTTGACCATCATCCTCCATACCACAAAGGTTTTAATGATTTAGCTTGCTTGAGGGCAGCGCACATTTGACACTTGTGGATGATCTGTGCAATAGACAGTTAAATCCACCCCTCAGTCTCAAGCCTATCTGTATGTTGCATCTCTTCCCTGATGTCTGAAGTGTCATGGGCCCATGGAGCTAACAGTAGTTCACCTTTATATTCCCAGTTTAAGTCTGTTTGGAACACTTTAGCAGCCTGATCTACCTGCTGGTGGTTTCGACCTTCCTCAGTGACCTGGCTTTTAGGTACATGGTTATCAGTTTGGGTTCTTTATATCATTAATGCACATGAGTATTCATAGTTTTCCTCAAGCTTAAATTTTCTTCCTTGCCCACCTCCTCCACCCCACCACACTCTGCCCTGGCAGCATAAATATCCTTTCCTGGATTTGGGTTACTTTCAAGAAATGTGTAGATTTACTTATTTGTCCATGTATATCTAAGATATCTAAGTGTGTAGGATTTGAAGATTTTTTGATCCAACAGCGTTTGGATTTTTGTTTGATATTTTGACATTTTATCATTTAATCTCAGAGGTCTGAATTCAAAGGTACTGGTGGTTAATCAGTTATATAAAAGTTTGTTGAAAATGGCAAAATCTTCATCACAATAATAGCAAAAAATTATGTTGGGGTTTTTTTTTAAATAAATGATGATGTTGCAAACTTGGGCATTCTAATGCATGATCTAATGACGATAACAGAATTAAAGTTGCCCATGCAAATTTAAAAATACTCTTAACCATGCAATATTTGTTGAGAAATTTGTTGCAGTCAAGTTAGAGAATAGATTGTTTGGACACCTACCAGTTTGTTAACACAAAAAGGAATACACCATTCATGCAAAGCCAAGAATCTATTCTTAGTCTAATTACAATCTTAATGGTCATAACAGTTATAACAGCCTTATCATATAGTTTAAATTACATGCAAGTAACATAAAAACACAAACTTTTTAGTTTCCCCCATCTCTGGTGTTAAGGTTGGTCTCCCACTATCACTCTAGATCTTACAATTGATGGTTTCTGTCTGGGGGTGGGTTTGCAGCAACGGGTCAGTATCCTGAGTCCTTTGGCAGAAGTATGACATTGATGTTGATGGTTTCTTTCTTCTCACTTTAGGATGTGTTTGGGATCTTTTTAACGTTTGCTAACAGGCTCTACACCTTGCTTATTATTTATTGGTCTGCAGGTCTGTATTGCACCTGAATTTACTATGTAGCATGTGTTTTACGTATGTTGGATGCTTGGTGTTTGTTCTCTTTGCTACCCCTAAGGCTTGGCAAGAACACTTGACTTACCTTGCTCCTGAGGTTGCATTCCTCTGATGACCAGTAATTGCTCATCAGTGAGTTGTTTATAGCCCTTGGGCTTCAGGTATTGTTCTCTTTCAAAGCTTCTGATACTCCTTTATGCTGTGTTTTACTAAGGGAGTTTAATTGGTCGTTCTACCCAGTAACTACATGTTACAAATACCCATGAGTTACAAAGTATATATTACTATAGACATATCATCACACAATTATAGAGAGCTAATGAAAAGCTAAAACAAAGTGGGTAATGGAAACCTAGCAATTAGGTAATTGCTATTGCCTGCAAAAACAAATCTTCAAGAAGATCAAGACAAGTACAGGCAAAGCCAAACAGGTCCTGAAGCCTGTTCTGTTAGCTCAGTGCAAAACCTGTGGCCTGTTACAAAGAGCAGTTACTCCCTATTTACTGAGCTACAAAGCTAGTGTGCATGTTAGTGGCTTAGTTACAATTAGATTTCAGATGAACCATCCGTGTTGGAATTCAAGAATGGCTCCTCAGAAGGTTTGATGGTACTTGCTATACCCGTGAAGAGAAAACCAAACATGTTAGATTTTCAATGTTTGAATCTCTTAGTATTCACATCAATATTTTAGAAATCTCCTTTCAGCTAGCAATTGTGATAGTGACCTTGATTTTAAATAAGTTCTCTGTTTCTGGATTTTATGCAGTAGACAAATTCACTGGAATAAATTACTTATGTCATGAGCTTCTCATTCTTAATGCTGGCTAGTAGACTTACCCCTTGGGCAAATAAAGATACATCCCTTTTTTTTTGATCCTGATAGAGGAAGACTGGCCATTCTTAATTAACTGCCGATTAGCAGGTAACTCCCTTGATCAAGTGTAACTGTTATTTATTCATATCTCATGACCTGTGATGCCAGGCAGGCCTGCATTTGCTCACCCTTTGCCAGATACAAGATGCCACACTGCATTGATAAAACTACATAATCTTAACATTACATGTTGATGTTCTGATCAGAAGACCCTACGAGTCAGATCCTCCTCAAAGTAGATCTACTCAAAGTAGACACAAATCACACCACTGTCCTTCTTATTGCTGTACTTAAATGCCTGTGCCTAAAATTATAGTATTTTTCTTTTAATTAATAATCTTCAGTATATAGAAGGGGCACATGGGACCTTATTAAGAGAGTCTCAAAGAAATCTGAATTTGGCATCCATGTGACCCTTTAGCAAGGAATTGCTTTGCTTTGTCAGAAGTGCATACAATCTGTGCACCCACTTGTCCTTCCTGCTATTAGCAGAAGAAAGGAAGCAGAGCGCTTTTTCAGATAAAACACAAATTTAGGATGTGAGTAGTAATCACATCTAGTACTGTTACAGCGTGAGATGTGGTTCCTGTATCTCAGCTTCCTCCTGTGTTAAGAATTGTTCTCTAAGGCTAAACTGGTGGAAGTGATGATGGGGAGGTGAATATTTGAGGATGTTATCATTTGACTTGAAATACTGAACGATTTAAATTTTTTTGAGGTTTGATGTCACTGAATCCTATAAAAAGTAATTTGCATTTCCTTTAATGTTGTCTTTCTTTGAGACATGTAAGCGGCCATGTGATTCTAGATCCTGTGTTCAAATGTTAGCAAAGCGCTCTTCAGAACATTCCTGTGTACAAAATGAAATCTCTGTTCACCTCTGAACAGGATAAAGCCATGCCACGTTGGACAGATTCTTTCCAGAGTCTTTGTTTAAAAACCAAAAAATTACCCTCATGTACCCACCACAGATTCATCCAAAGGAAAGAATTAGTCAACTTTCCATTTCATAAAATCAGAGACTTTCTTTCTCATCCCACAGGGTGATCATTTTAACTTTTTTTCTTTGTCACAAGGTTTAGAAAAGCACTTCCATAATTTTAAAAATGTTGTGGCTATATCAGTTCAATGAACAATAGCTTCAAAGTTGTGACTTCTCACAGACATGTCAAAACATGAAGAGGCAGCGATGCAATCTTAGGTGGCAAAACAGTTACAAAAATATCCTTTTGCTTGTATAAAAAGAAAAAAAAAAGGCAAAATTAAAAAGAAGCATGTATTGAAACAGTTCTTCTGAGCAATACTTGATCTAATGAAGCATGATTTTTTACACCTTGAACAAATCTTTAGTAAACTTACATGTATTGTTCCTCCTTCTTGAAATCCTTTTAGGCATCTCTATTATGTGTCTCTACTGGCACACAAATACCTGATTTATCGTCTTAGGTTTCATATAGTATTGAGATCCATTAACACAGAGAGTTTAGATATCATTCAGTGTCTTCAGAGTGAGTGCTTTTATAAACTGAGAATTAACTGAGGCATGTGTGCCTCATTTTCTGTGCCTCATCACTGCTACTAAAGTATGTACTAAAACACCTCCAGCTTGCTGACAAGCCAGTGTCTTAAGATGTGCTGGAGACTGTGACCAAAACTAAGTCCCACATGATACACATTTTTGAGTTATGGAACTAAAAGATGAAAGATATACCATTTCTTGTGCTTTTTTAAAAACTTCAGCATTATCAATAGGTGAATAGTTTGCATTAAAAAAACCAAACTTTTGAACCTTACCGTTAAGGCTTTGTGATAATTTTATCTTACAAAGCAATGATTATTGAAAACTGTATTGTCAGCTTCATTCTTCACTCTCCCTTTAGATCCTCTGGAGTGCTTACATCCTCAAGTTCTTGGCAAATACCTGCATTTTCTATCAGTGAAATTTCTTTAGCTATTGCTGCTTTTATCTTATGTAGTCACATTAACATCTATATATAAGTATGCAAACTCAGCTCAATGTCATTATCTTCTCTTTATTATATTTATTGCTTTTTTTTTTTTTCCTTTTTCCCTTTAAGAAAACTGTCTGTCCTACCCATTCTGGACCATTTCCTACCTTTACTGCTCTTACCAGTATTGCCTTGTTTCTGGACACCTAGAAAAAAAGACATTTTCCTCAGAATTTCTCTATTCCAGTTATAAGTTTCTCTGATCAGAGATCTCTTAGATCAGTGGAAAGACAAAAGGATGTCTTATCATCTTGTCCAAGGGAAAAAAAAAAAGCCCACAATACAAAAATATTTTGCTATAATTTTCCCTTTCCTTATGTGCATCTTCAAGCTGCCTTTGCATCCCTATCTTGCCTTCCCCAAATAAATCTCCTGCGAGCATCTGTAACTTTCTAGTCATCAGACTCTTAAATCAGCCAGCTCCAGCAGTGTAGTGCCTAGCAAACTTGCCTTCAGAGTTTTGTTTGATAATCCAGAACTCTTTATAAATGGTAGTCATTTTTAATTTAAAATCACAATGTGATGCAAAATACTTATTATTTTCCTATTATAAAGAATTGTCGTCTATAGCTAACACTTTTATTTTCCAATTACTAACGTTAATTGGCCTGAAAATGCAAAGCATTGGTGGTATATGCTTACTGAGCTGTCAAAACAAAACCTGTGTTACAAAGCCCACAGTGTAAGTTCAGAGCACCTATCCCGACCTTGAGCTAAATATCAGTCCTTTGAGTTTGACTTGTGTGTTCCAGCCATGTTTACACAGTTACTGACAGTAAGTCCTCTCCACATTGCTAGGAATGTCTGATGTATGACATTGTGCATTACCCTGCCCTTGCTTTTCCAGTAATTTAATGTGGTTTTACATATTGCTTTGATAAGCAAAGACAATGCTACTACCCAGTGGCAGTCTGCAGCTTCAGCATCCAAAATTTCCAATCTCTGGCATGCAACTCAACTCTCATCACTTGTAGCTATTCGTGTCCCTTTTCTGGTTTGTTGAAAAGAAGAATTTTGGTAGATGACACATTCACTGATATGTTTTTTTGTCTGCCCAATTTGATCACAGCAGTGTAAATCAATCCTTACTCATCTCCTTTTTTATTTCTTCTTGTAAATGTGGTTACGTGAATTTTATGATAAAAAGTGAGGCAAAGCTGGTATGTGGAAATTTGATTTGGAACAAGATAGAGATGAGAGTATCTGAGTATAAAGAGAAGCTAAGGATCTTGCGTGTGCATGAAGCAGTAAAGTTCTTTAAGAGCTCTCATGAGTATTGGGTTAAGAAAAGATATTATACATTCAACTTGTTGAAACTCATAAAATGCTCCATTTGAAATGTGCTTTGATTCAATTTTGCCAGGGAGCCATACTCTGTTCCTAGTCAGTTTATTTTCATTACCAAGGTATTTTCGTTCCTATTTTTATACGGCCTATAATTGCTTTCACCTTTTATTTTCTTCATTAACCTTCTGGCTTCGATGTCGTTAGCAGTGTTACCTTTACCCTATATAGTGCTTAGCCTTTTGACTGAGGCTTCAGACAAGGTATAAAAGAAAAGGGCTTTAATCCTCTCCTAAAGAATTTCCCCAGAGCAGTGGAGCATAGGCTTCAGCAGTTCTGAGCTGAAACTATTGTCAATTAAAACCTGATTTGATTTATGCTAGAGTCATGCCAGCTACAGAACAGCTCATATTTGAGGAGATGCAAAGGAAGCACACAGCTATTCTTGCCTCCTTCTTCCTCATACTGGAAATAGAGGATAATATGAAGCCAGCATCCAATTAGTTTGGTTTTTTTTTTCCCCAGAAACATCTGTCTTACCAAAAATTGGCTGGAGATTAAAAAAAAAAAAAAAGTATTTTATTTGCAACCACAGCGTTCCAAAAATACAACATAGACAAATTAAACCCTTTACAAATACAATTTATATAAACCCAACAATATTAAAAAAGCTAAAAATGAGAAGTGTCGTGTGAGAGAAATTGATTTATAGGGAGCTTTTTAGCTTGCTGCAAATTAAATGGAAAATGTGAAACAGTTATTTAAATCAACAGGAGATTCAGTTCTGACATGATCCTGAAAAATAGCAGGCTGTATTGCTTGATGCAAAGGCAGGATGCAGATTTGCCTAAACAGAGACACATGTTGCTTTTTGAAAAGCCATAGAGGATCTGGAACATCTGGCTGAAAGTGGAAGAGATATCAGAGGCCATGTGAGAGATCCATGTGCTCTTACAGCAGTTTGGAAGCTAGGTGAGATAACCCACAGCGCTTAAAATGGCAATAGAGCCCTGCGTTTGGGCAACTGAATCCTATAGTAAAGGTACAAGCTTTGAGAAGTTGATGTCCACTCATGAAAAAATTAAGAACGATTTTATATTTGTATTAGCCTGTGCACTTTCACTGACTGAACACCTGTGGAAGTTTGTAGGTAAGCTGAATTTACATTTATTATCACAAATAGAGTTGTATTTTTCATATATCTGTTTCTGTGTGTCTGTTTTTCAACAAGGCAGCTTATAAAATTGTATGCAATTATTTATATTGTCTTTTTATTTTTTGTGGGTTTTTTGCCCACGTAGCCAGGGGCTCTGACAGATGAGTTACACTAATGCATGCTACAGCAATTTAACCAGCTCAGGTGTCCCCTGTTGCTAGAGGTCACATTTCCCCATAGTGGAGTTGGCAGAAGCAAATTTGTCAACATCTTAGTTTCTGTGCTTCCTCATCCAAGTGATTATAAGCTATAACTGAAGATGGTTTTTCTGTTTATACATTCGACTGTAGCAGCAGTGATTGAGGTGTGGGCACACGTTCACATCTGTTAGCTCTGCTGTAACTTCTGCCCCGGGGAAAGGCAGATGTCTGTGGTGTGGTAAAGTATTAAATTGTGCTTAAGTGCGTTTTCAGTTCAGTCATACTACTGTTGGCTTCAGTGTGCCTGGGTCAGGGCCTGAAAAAGAGATTTCTAGCATAATTTTTTTTTTGTAACCTACATGCTGTACCCATTTTCCACAGGTATTGTCCACTATTTTGACATCTAAAAAGTGAAAAATTTTGCTTGAAAGGAGTTTGGAGGATGAGGGTTGTGTTTGGTTTTCCCCTTTTACTCATTTACAGAAGCCTATGGCTTTTAAACTAAGAAGATGTGAATGTTCTTATATACACATTAAGTTACCATTCTTGACTTCCCTCCTAATAGATAATTGGAGCTTCCTTATGTTTGGAGGTTTTGGAGGCTACAGCATCTGGTGCTGGAGAGGTCTCTGACAGCCATATTTTGTCATCTTCATTAGGCTTCCAAATCCATACTCAGATGCCCTACTTAGTGGCTTCATTTTCAGAAGTGCAGAACATACCCTTTCTGTGCCCTCATCAGAAGGTGCACATGATCAAAATTTTTGAATGTGTCTCATTTGTGTGGCTAAATCTCTTTTCAATTGATTCAATGCATTTCAAGAAGCAGTTCTGCTTTTTACTGCAGCTCCTGGGTTGGGACTGGCAACTCTGAATTAAAGTTCACGGCTCCTCATCTATTTTGCTTGCACCATTTCCATCACTTGCACATTTGTCATTTAGCAGCTGCGCTAACATTTAGAGTGTTATCTCAGGAGTGGTGACATTATAGGATTTTTTTTTCCCCAATGATTTGTGTATCATTTAAGTCATTCTTTGGAATGAAAAATACAGTAAGAATATTAGAATAATCAGATTTTGAGAGCAGAACCAGACTTCAGCTCTTTCCAACATTAACTTTCTCAAATTTTGCTGCCATTTTTTGTAAAACACAGTTTATAGCTCTTTATAATTAAAAGGGGGAAAACCCCCAAACAACCAGACAAGCTGCAATTGAGTGCTTGTTGTCTAAATAATTTAACAAGCTGTTACTAATTTCATACTTTCAGGTCTATTTTGATGTCTTGCTGATTAGCAGTTGCATTTTTGCCCTCAGATTTTGAGCATAAAATGAGAAAGTTCAGCTGAACATAAAAGATTGTGTAATTGTAAAAAACACAATTAATGATTCATTAATCATTAATAAAGGATAAGGGTTATTTTTAATGTAAGGCTACACTGATATTATAATAAATGGCTATGGATAAATGAATAAGAAACTGAAAGTGTGCTCTATGGCTGGATATAAAACAGTAATAACTGGTTTATATTTTTCTGCATTACTTGTTGGCTGGCTTTTCACACACTTGATTTTCTAGGAAGGAAACATGTCCTCAGTATGTAAATTTCCAGAACTACTTTACCACTGTGCTTAATTTGAAACTGCCTTTGAAAGAAATGAGCCATTTCTTTTCGTAGAAGTACCACCCTGATTCCTTGTCCTCAACCCTGTGATTACAGGCTGTGCAGCTTTTACGTTCTTATCCTCTTCTTGTTTTGCAATTAGATGTTGTTTTAGCAACCTGTGGAGTTAGTGATGTGTGGTGGCAGAGGACCCCAACTGAAACTTGTTTGCAGATTTTTCCCATTGTGAAGTTCGGGAAAAGGCACCTTGACAACCATTACAGCTAGCAATGGGTGAATCCAAGAATCAGGAATCTTATGATCTGGGAAGAATTTAATCCTTAAGTAGCCAAGTAACTCTCATGCTGCCTGTGAAAACTTCAGACCCAGATTTGCTTCCACTTTTGGTTTTTAAAAATTTGTTGTTGAAGATCTCAATTTACAGTTTGAATATAGCTCTCATTGTTTTTTTAGAAGCCTACATGAAGGAAAACTTACACTGTAGAATAGAAATGAAGGTAATTTATGTGTTACAGCAGATTTGCAGTCATTACAAAGCAGGAGTCTAAAATTGATGAGTTGACAGCCTTTTCATGCCTTTTTGACTGTTGGATTATCTTCTAACATTCTTAGTCTCAGCTAATAAATACTTGGATAGCCATGATTTCCAGCAATTTGAAAAAATGCATTTAAAGTTAATAATAACTATTTCGGCAATTTAAAATATTTTTTGTCAGGAATTATAGGGCCTACATTAAAAACTTGAAGCTTCTCAGTAAAAGTATGTGAAACTAATTGCAAACAATTGAGTTATTACAGCAAAGTAATTCACCCCTTATCCCTCTGACTTAATCTGCCTTCTTTGGCACTTGCATTTGCATTTGTAATGAATAAAGCCACATGCTATATTATCTTTAGCAGGACCTAGCTGAGTGGTAACTCACTAAGCTGCAGGAACTCACTTGTTTCCATTCACCTCACTATACCCCCCAAAATGGGATTTTGAACAACCCTCTTTTCCCCACTTCTGAAGTACTGAGTGTTCAGGTAAGCAAAATCGCAGCTCACAGGAAGCTGAGTTTCTTTCCCTGGTCTTTTCAAATTGCAGCTAGTACATCCTTAATTTTAAAGGTAAAGTTGAATTTTCTCTCTTTATCATTAAATGTATAAATGTAGATTTCAAGGCTGGTGTTTACAGACTAATTTTAAATGCTGATTTAAATGCTGAAAAGATTAATTTTGATTCATGTATAGATAACACATCATTTACCTTTAATGATATTTGTATTTCATCATCTACCTGTCATGTTGTTGCTCAAGATTTGGAGTCTTTCCTACTGTGGTTGAGGCCTTAACTATGTGGCAATACAGCACCTGCCTGACAGAAATCACTTTTCAGTCAGTTTTGATAAATCTATGCAGTCATTTATAGGTGGACAATCCCTTCAGCCTTATGGCCTTGATTATTTATGATGTTCTATTTTCATCAGCCCAGTAATATCTTATACTTACTTTGTGCAGACTTTGCAGCAGTCTAAGTGACAACACACAGGGCAAAAATAGCTGAATCCAGCGTCCTTTGAGAGGCATCTCTGGGTTTATCAAAGTTCAGCAGGTTCAAGTGGTGATGTCCCCAGCTTCTCATCCTGCCCCCTCTTCTTAGGGTTCCTACCGCACAGTGGAGTTGCTAGAACAAGAGGCAAGTTTATGCTGTGCCAGATCATAATGCTGCATGTGAAACCACAGGTAAGAAGGGATTTGCAAAAAGATTCCCGACTATCAGTTGGAGCAAATGAGCCCTGAACACCTATCTCCTAAACAGTAACCTACCTGCAAAACAGTAATTTCTGGTAGAGTGACGGGGAACACTCTTAGTTAACAATAGTGCATAAACAACTTAATCAGCTTCCCTTACTAGGTGGCCTCCCTTCCCCTTTCCAGGGTTCTTTTAAGCCAATATCATGATTGTGAGGACCTCGACTATGATTTATCAATGTTTAAGACCGGCAATTAGGTATCTTTGACTCCACTAATTGAGTAGCAAATCCCTAACAATTACGTGACAGACGAACCTGCTTAAGTGTGACACTTAGAATTAGTGATGTACACAAATGCAGAAAAACACATGAATGTGGTAAAACTCATGAAAATAAAATTTGTTTCCTAAAAAAAAAAATCTATCAGAGAAAACCTGTTTGCTGTGTTCTTGGATGTAGCTGAATATGTGTTACTTCAGAGCACATTGCACAGCTCATCCACCTTGTGAGATGTTTCATAGAGCAAAAGGGAAGCAGGAATGAGAGGAAGAATTTTTTGTTTAGGCCATGCATTTTAGAAGCATTGCTTGTTTCCTCACTGTTACCAATGCATTCAATGTCTTCAGTGTCTCAAAAGTGAAAGGAAGAGGTTAATTTACAGGAGGCTTATGTCATTGTGGGCAAAATGTAGAAGGTATTGTTCCTTAAGATAAAATCTATGGTTGACTTAGAAAGAGAAGCCTAAACTTCAAAGTAAATCCATATTCAAAATGAACTGGGTGACCAGGCAGAATATTAATTCCCCTCGTGGATATGAAATACATTCATAGAATCATAGAACAATAGAACACTTTGGGTTGGAAGGGATGTTTAAAGGTCATCTAGTTCAACCCCTCTGCAGTGAGCAGGGACATCTTTAACTAGAGCAGGTTGCTGAGAGCCCAATCCAACCTGACCTTGAATGTTCACCAGAGATGGGGCATCTACCACCTATTTTCATCAGTGAAGACTGATGCAAAAAAGTTGTTGAGTACCGTAGCCTTCTCCTCGTCTGTTGTTATCAGCTTGCCAGTCTTGCTCATCAGAGGGGGTACATTTTCTGTGACTTTCCTTTTCTGGTTGAAATACCTGTAGAAACCCTTCTTACTATTCCTGGAAGTGAAATGAGTGTCCAGTAAAAACAAACACGGGGTCTGCAGTTTCAGCTTGTTCAAGACATTGAATTATGAAGTTACTAGACGTGAAGTCAAGTGCCAGAACAGGCATCTGTAACCAAAATTCAGATCCATTTCACTGAAACACATTACATTTTAAGTATATCTCATTCTTAATTTGAACACTGGCAATAAATTCCACTAGTTGATTCTTTGACAGTTTTTGAGATATTTTCCAATATTAAGAACACGAAAGCACTGAGAATGGCACTTTTTTGCCATTTTAGAGTTCAAGTTCCCATAGTGACTGTACCTTGGGATCCATTCCTGCCTAATAGTCTGGGAAGGATGGCCTGATTGCAGTTCCCTGGCCTTGACTTGCCACTTGCTAAGGTATTTAAAACTGTTAGATTGCAGGTCTGCTGCCTAGCATGGCAGGAGGCTAGCCTCCGAAGTGTTGTAGTGTTACTGCTGTTGTCCTGCTGCCTGAAGGCTTTAATGGTGAACCAGGATCCCATTATACAAAGGCCTGCAAAGAGGCAGTCCGAAAGGCTTCTCCTCCAGGGAGCTCATAGTCTGACTGTGAACGTGTTAAATGAGTGTGGAGATTCAAGTAAGGGTACTGTGTTCGCCGGCTGCTCTGTACAAGGGGTATAGAAGTGGGCTGCTCTAGTGGTAGCACTGCGATCACACCAGGGACACTTGGAGGATTGGTACAAATTGAGCCATCGCCAGGCGGGCTTGCTGCTGTGGATTTATTGTGGTTTTACTGCTTTTCATTCCTCTATGAGAAGTGTACAAGAATACACACTTGTAAGTTCTTGATGTATTCAGCTATTTAAAAAAAAAACCAATCAAAACAAAACCAAAAAATATTTACAAATCTTGACATTTCTCCTGTTTTGTATCACATAACAATTTCATTTTCTAGGTTCATTTGAGTAGGGTGGTTAACTGTAATGCAGGTCCATAAATGGATTAGGCTTGGAAGAATCCAAGTTTACTATTACACCTCTTTCTATATATTTTTTAAATCTCTGTCAGAATAAAGAAGCTTTTCCTTCCTTAGACATTTCTAGCTTCATTTTGAGTTTGAGTTAATTCCAAATATCATGCATGCTTTAAAATAAGCTATTATGCTATTAGGAATTGGCATGAATATGAAATAACTGTTTATCACTCTAAATGGTTCTCAGGTACCAATGTAAATGTGAGCATCCAAATAGCAGTACTTAAGAATAAAAACTGCACTTCCTTGATGCTACCAGGGCATTCTGCTTGCTGAGATGAAGCTCCTACTAACCCCATGCCTTTGAGATATTCAGTTAAGCTACTCACAGTTCAGTGATTTAGTTTTTTGTAAAAATTTCCTTCTCTAAAGTTTGGCTAGTTTAACATAAAGTGTAGCTTTTGAGCACAGAGTTAAAGTAACAGGAAAGTCGTGGCTTTCTTCACTACAGAATTTGATGGGTTTATGAAGAGATGATGAAAGTAGGAACTTCTCTTATCTAAATAAAATGAATGATGTTGAATATAGGAAGGATTTGAGTCCTGAACTGTCCCAATTTGACGACCTGCCCGACAGGTCCTGAACTTCTCCAGGGAAAATGGTTCTAAATCCAGCCTTTAATTCATTTTAAATTCCCCTTTACATCAATGGAAGTTTTTCCAGTTCTTTTGTTTAAAATACACAAAATTGAAACAAACTGTGAGCAGTCAGTATTTGCAGCCAAAAAGAAATCCATTCACTTCAGAAGAAACCTGCTCATTTTGTGTAGGGTAAAATGATTTTCCTCCCTCTATCCATCAAAATATTTTTAAAAACCTGTTATGAACACAACCTACCTACCCGTACTTTACAGTGCCTCAGGAGTACACCTACACTCAGCAATAATCTATGAAGTCCTTGTTCCA
>JAVSBS010002169.1:0-33491 GCA_033124195.1 Coracias cyanogaster
GAGGGGAAGGAAAGGGGGGGTGATAGAGAGGCTTGGTGGGCACCTGGCACTCAGCCAAGGTTAACCCACCACAGTGTGTCACAATGACCAGCCATGTCTTGTCAGTTAGTGCTGCTTGTTATCCATGCAAAGTAGTGGAAGAGACAAGAAAGCAGTGGAAATGTCCAAGATTTTTTGTTAAGGTTTATAACTGCAACCACTTGTTACCTAGTTTTCATTCTGCTGACGTGACTTTGGATGGCACTACAGTCCATGAAGATGTGTTCAGAGACTCTACACTGAAATGCAAATGAGGGTAAAGCTAGGGTGAAATTGGGGGAAAGATACAAGAGCGAGTAAGGATAAAGGTATTGAAGAAACAGTTATTTTAAATATGGAACACAGCCACATGATTTTTTTTTTTTTTTAATGTAAATGCAATTATACAGAATCCAGTGGCAATAGGAAATACTGTTTGAGCATAAAGTTAGGACTGTTCTTTTTGTACTCCCTCAGCTAATACTTATTTAGATTCTACTTTGATTAAGATTATTCTTCTTTCACAATATTTTACTAAATAAAGTGAGATGTGAGAGATGTGTACCCAAGAATGTAAAATTTAGTTTGCTGCCCTCTTCTTATTTACCTGTTACTTTTTATCTTAATTTGGATACCCTCTAGCCTTTCACCAAAATTAAAGGGTCAACCTTACCAAAGCTTTTCACAGTCCCCTAAAGAGACTCATCAAATAGAGTAGCCTTGGTCACCTTTAGAAATTTTCCAAAACTTCAGCTAAAGCCACAGGTACAATGTATTTCAATATAGGATGCAAGAAAGAAAAAGCTGAAGAACCAACCTTTTGATGGTTCCAGCATAGTCTGTTGTATTACATGGATAAATATGTCCAAAAAGAGGACTCATATGCTTGCATAGGGACCAGTAGAGGTGGGTAAATTACAAAAATAGAAAGCTGGTAAAGAAACTGAAGTGTTAGGACTGTTTCCATATGATGTAGGTTTCTTGCTGTATCCTGTGAGATCTTAAAGGCTTGGACAAAAGTAATTTATTGACAGGGCTGCTAATGTATTGTAAAGGATAGATGCTACCTCATAGCTACGTTATGTTTAAGGTATGGGTATGTGTGGTAAGAATAGGAGTTTAAGATTCAAGACTCCTTGTGAATCTTGTAAGACTCATACAATGAAGATGATAACTGATGCAGAAAAATACTGAATTTTTTATTAAGAAAGTATAATCAAAATCAGTGTGCTACTCTCAACCTAATTTTAGATTTAGGATTTGGAAGAGATTAAGATCTAGATTACTAGTAGATCCTAACTATACAACTGTTTAAATATACTTTCTTCAATAATGACCCGTCTTCAGTAACCTAATACCTTAAGGTCAACCAAGGATTGGAAGGCTCTTGGTTGGCTAGGTTTGTTGTTGGGGACATTATACCAGAAATGGATTAAGTAGCTAAGTTCATTCATAGATCTTATTAAGTGTTAGGGAAATAAAATTAATTCTGTTGACACAAAGTTAAAATGATTGAGATATTCTTAAAACAATGTTAACGCTATCGTTTAGGTTCATGAAAAAGAGATTTGAGGTTCTTTTGGGCTGAAGCCTGTAAGGTACAGAGAACTAAGTAATAATTGTTATTGACTGGGATGAATGGCTTATTTTTAGCAATTTCTGGATTTACTTAACTGTCATGAAGAGTAGAGACAATGCTGAAATAAGTTTAAGGTTTAGGAAAGTAGTGGGTGAAAAGTAAAATTTATGGTTGATTCTAGAAATACTGTAAGACAAAATGAGGGCACATATAACCTCTGCTTCATGTCAGCTTGGTGATGAATAAGACTACCAGGAGTTACTATATTTTGAGAGATAGTAAGTGGGTACTTCCCTCTAGTCCAAGCAACAATGGTAGCCATGGGATATATACTTGCTGAAAAATCAGGCTGGTCTACTAATGGCAGTTTGAGAGAAATAATTTCTTTTTACAAGTGTTTGAGCTCCTGCCAAGACAGAAAGGATTAGTATTAGAGTAAGGCTGTGCTGGATTTCAGGATAGGCTTATTCTTTGGAACATTTGTAACTGAGCAGCAAGGTCTATTCAAAGACCTGATATAACCCAGAAGAGCTTGGCAAAATCTCAAAAGTATCCTAAAATTATTTGTAATATTATGACACAGAGATTGAAGAACTAGATTAATTTTCCCCACTTTGTAAAGCGCAAATTTAGCAGACTAGGATAAGGGTTGCTGCCAGAAAGGATGACTAGAAGTTTACAAGAAATACAGAGGTAGATTTGTTTTCCAGCTTGTTCTTTTAAAATGGAGTTTGGAAAAGTACGAACTGAAAATGAGATCAGTGTTGATTCCTTAAATGTCCCCTGTGGATGTTAAGAAGAAGGTATGGATCATCAGAAATGATGTAATTAAGGACAGTTATTTAAACCAGCAGTAGGTAGGACTCTCTGTATTATGCTAAGCGTAATTTAGAAGGCAGAAAAGAGGAAGTAAAAAAAAAAACCAAAGCATCATGAACTAGATGTGATGTGCTTTCCTGCACTGTCCAATCTTGGACAATCTTGTCAAAGTGAAAATCATGTATTTAGTAAATATAGTCATGACATTTTACATTTTTAACTAGATAATCGACATATCAAAATGTAGCTATTATCTGTATGTAGCTAATCCAACTGACTTCTCGGACACTTCTTTTCCATCACTCCATCCATATGCATCCCTATATACACGTTTGAAAACAGCAGCCACAACTATTGGTATTGGGGCTTTTGTGGGTTTTTTCCCCCCAGTGGTCACTGTGGAGGAGACTGGAGTGATCAGAGCACTTCAATTACATATAACACCATTTTATTACTACATTTGTCTGAGCAGTTGCTCTACAGGGGGGTAATTGCTGAGTTTCAAGACAACAAACCTTTTTCTTCCTCTTTTCAGTGTTCCCCAGGGCTAAGTTTTAGGGACAGTCTTGTTTAATATCTTTATCAGTGACCTGGATGAGGGGATTGAATGCACCCTCAGTAAATTTGAAGATGACACAAAATTAAGTGGGAATGTCAATCTGCTTGAGAGTAGAAAGGCTCTGCAAAGGGATCTGGACAGGCTGGAGCAAAGGGCTGATTTCAGTTGTATGAGGTTTAACAAGGCCAAGTGCCAGATATTGCACTTCAGTCACAACAACCTCGTGCAACGCTACAGGCTTGGGGAAGAGTGGCTGGAAAGCTGCCTGGTGGAAAAAGGACCTGGGGGTGCTGGTGGACAGCTGGCTGAATATGAGCCAGCAGTGTGCCAAGGTAGTCAAGAAGGCCAATGGCATCCTGGCCTGTATCAGAAGTGTTGTGAGCCGCAGGAGTAGGGAAGTAATTGTGCCCCTGTACTCAGCACTCATGAGACCACACCTTGAGTACGGTGTCCAGTTTTGGGCACCACAGTAGAAGGACACTGAGGTGCTGGAGCAGGTGCATAGAAGGGCAACAAGGCTGATGAGGGGTCTGTCTTATGAGGAACGTCTAAAGGAACTGGGATTGTTCAGCTTGGAGAAAAGGAGGCTGAGAGGAGACCTCATTTCTCTCTAGAACTACCTAAAAAGAAGTTGTACTGAGGCTGGTATTGTTCTCTTCTCCCAGGTAACTAATGACAGGATAAGAGGTAATAGCCTCAAGTTGTGCTAGGGGAGGTTTAGACTGGATATTAGGAAGAAATTATTTACTGAGAGACTGGTTAGGCACTGGAAAAGGCTGTCCAGGGAAGTGGTGGATTCACCATCCCTGAAGGTGTTCAAAAACCAAGCAGATTTAGCACTTCAGGACACGGTCGAGTGGTCAGGGAGATGTTGGGATGAAGTTTGGACTAGGTGATCCAGGAGGTCTTTTCCAACCTTAATAATTCAATGTTTTTTCTACTCTGGATTTCTCTGTCTTTTTCTTGGAGAAAAGTGGTTACACATATGCTGAATAGCAACTAAAAGCCAGTAGAACAACATGGATTTCCTGTTTTCAACACATCTGGCTGCACCATAGGGCCAGGACAAAGAATAGTCTTCTGATTCATGTTTCAATTCTCCTGTTCCCTATATTACACAGGATTGTCTCTGTGGATCCCTGTTAAAAGGGTAATTCCTGGAACACAATGTTCCTTTGCACCTACCCTAGAGGAGAGAGCTCTTAATGAGTGGATTTTCAAGCAATTGTGTATCTAAATTTAGGAAATAATTTCACCTTTAGCTATTTTCTCCTATGCTCATTTCAGGACTATTCAGACGTTTGGTTTGATTTTTCCTCTGTTTCCTTGTTTGTTCATTTGTTTTAGACACTTTGATGTTGACTTATTTTGTCTTACATCCTCTTTATTAACACAGATAAGCCTTCTTCAGTCTTTATTCTCTGCATAATAATTTGCACTTTTGTGTTTTTATTCTGTTTTCAGCAACAGGGAAACTTAAATGCAATTTTTCCTTGGTTTTCATTTTACCTGTCTTTTTCCTACTTCAGTATCTTACCATTTTTGTCAATATAAGAAAAAGCACATGTGCACATACAAGACCCAGATCCAGTATCTTACTGCAGCACTTGATTGAAAATCAGCTAATTGGAACTTGTTCATCTGGATTACAGTGTTACACAGAAAACCTAGTGCAGCTTAGTACACGTACTAAAGTTCCTGCACCTTTTATACCTCTGAGATGAAGAATGTCAAAGAATTTTACATCACATTTAATCCCAGAAATATTTAGTGAGTCATCCTGTGAACTCTTTACACTGAAGGGTAGTGAATGAATTCTAAGATCTTTTTTCTGATATCTGTGTCAAAAAACTCACGATTTATCCTCTGTCTGCTTACGAAGTAGCATTCTGCTATAGCTATAGAAGCTATAGAAGTGCAATTAATGAGGTGAATAACACCTTGCACCAGCCATATGGAAGGGTGAATTCATCATAACTGAAAACAGAAATAGTAATAAAAACTGATAATGAAAGGCAGTGCTGAAACTATTTAACCTCACAAACAATTGAGAGTTTTTCTGTTGTTAAAACCATGATGTTTTCATACATTATCAGAGGAGCAAGACTGGTGGATCAGCACTTACTACTCACTACTAAATATGGAATTTCAGAATTTTTTATTTTTCTATGGTTTTCTAAGAATTCAAGGAATGTTTAGTCAGATTTAGGAATACCTTTACATTATTAGACTATTAAAATAATGTACTGAATTGGATTTCTTAATTCAGGAATGTTTTAATATATTATTCTGATACCATGATGGTTAATAGAGGTGAGAGAGCACAATGTGTACATGTAAGTACATGTACACGTGCATTGCATTCAAACTCCCATCTTGAAAAAAAATCTCAGGCTATTTTTTATTTTTAAATTAACGTTAAATTTCAGGCATGACATAGAGAACACTCTTAATTGCTGTGCCATTGTGTGGAGACCATATCAAATAGCTTTATGCTAATATTAAAAGCAACTACTGGGATGGTTGTAGGCTAGATTTACTCTTAAAATCAGCTGATCGTACCTCAAACTAGTTCACTTTGTGACAAGATTTCAGAGCTTCTGTACCCTTCAGAATGACCATTAGTAGCCTCAGATATTTTGCAACTGTTAGGACGTAGAAATTGAAGCATGTTGTATTAGTATTTCCTTTATAATTTCCAGATAAGCACCTATTGATTTATCTAACCTTTTGTAGAGATGTCTTGAGACTTCCTTAAGACACATTTTAGCTTGAGCTGTCCCACTTCTCACTTGCTGCATTGAAAACATTGTTCTCACCAAAGGATAACAGCCCTTGTTCCTCCAGACTTATTTGGTGAGGCAAGAAAAAGAAAACACCACAGCAACATCTTTTCCTCTTTCACTGAACTGTTAGTTCTGCCTTTCTAGATGCTTAAATTCAGGCTAATAAGCTCTATTTCATTTATCCTTCAGGACACTTAAACCCTCACCTGCCTTAGCCATAGGTTTTATGTATGTATTTTCTAATACAGACTGTTTAAACCTCCCATCATATTGCATAGTAAAACCCAGCTTGAAGAAGAATTTTTAAAAATCCACCTAATCTTCTGAAAAGAAAGAGATACCAATTAATGAATTAATAATATCAACAATTAATTATATCGATAGTATAACCTACTCCCTTCTTGTGTATAGTAATGATCTACCTTTTCAGAGATTTTTTTTCTCATACATTCGTTATTGTTATAAAAATAGAAAAAAAACTCTCTGAGATTTACCCAAACTTTTAAAATCTGCTAGGTGAAGTCATGTCTTCTCAACCAAATCCCACTGCCTATGAAAACTAGATAGCCTTTGAGATCCTTTGAGTGAGTGCCCAGTTTTGTACAGGATTGGAAATACATTCTGAGACACTAAAAGAGCAAAGGGGTCAAAGCACTTATTCCTGTGTTTATTGAAATTGGTTTTGGATCAGTTTATTTTACTGGTCTAACTATCCACACTAAATTCCAGTTTCTGACCTTTTCTAATACAGGGTTAATAAAGTAAAATGGACTGCATAACTGTTTGTGTTTTGAGACTCTTACCTTAATTCTTTTTATCTCTAGACAACACTATCGAGGAAAAAAAAAGGAAAAGGAAAAGAAAAATAAAAAGATTAAAAAAAAAAATAAAGAGGGAAAAGTAAAAAGCAAAAAGGAGTGGAGGAGCAGGTTAAATCAGAAGTGTTTCTTAGTTGCTTGAGAAAAGACAGTTGATGGAAATAAATAGAATGAGCTTGCAACAATCCAGTTTGGGGACAACAGTAAATTTCATTATAATTTTTCTGATAAAACAAATGTTTCAACGTTGGTACCCTCCTTAAAACCAAACAAAACAATAACAAAAAACCTAACCCACTTTCTATTGGGTTTTTGTTGGGTTTTTTTCAGTCAAAATTTTGACACACAAAATATCTTGGGATTCAAGGTAAAGTTCTCGGGTTACACTGGGATTAGTTCCAAGGTAATAAGAGGTTAAGTGGAGGTTATGCTTTTATCTATCCATAAGATGAATTGAGAAAAGCATAAGGGGGCAGTCTTGATGAAGACCTGTATTCCAAGTGGGAGAGACACTTGTAATAATTATAATTCCTCATCTCAAAGAACTACAACGATTATCTGGTAGTGGCACAAAATCTGGAAGTATCATTACACATCACAAATAACACTGTCTACTGAATAGATCTGATTTCTTCAAACAATATGATCCACCATGCATAAAAAACCTTTAGCAGGGATGACTGGTTTGGTTTTTTGTACAGAATTTCCTTAGGCATTTTCCCCGTATAGTTTCAATTCTTTCAGAATCTATAGCTAAAGTAGTGTACTCTAAGAGATAAAATCCTCAGGGGATCTCTAATTCATTATTCTAGTTCATAAAGAAAAGAGCTCCGGTTCCCAACTAAATGTATGCCTCAGACCCATTAAACAATAACCAATTGGCCTAGAGAACTTTGACAATGTTAAAATTAATGTGGTTCTTTATTAATTTTGAAATGAACTGGTTCCTGACTAAGAAAAATAAATAAATGTGGTATAAAATCTGTTCCTGGGCATTTGTTATACAAATATATATGCAACGTGCATGGAACATTAGATAGTTTCTACTAATGGAAGTCAGTTATTCAAGTTTAAGGGCCCTAATGGCAGAACACTGTGTTATAGTTCTTCAAGCAATTTGCTATCCCAGTTTCTCCCAAATGATTACATTTTGCTTTTGGTGGCCAGAAAGATGATAGACCTGTTCAGGGCAGCATGTAGTCAAGATGTAGATGTATAGCTCAACCACTGCATCTCTGGGGCACCTGACTTGGGCTCAGAAAACAATGTAGCACAAGCTAAAAAGCTCTCCTGAGAAGCCGGAAATATGTCAGTGGTTTGTCTGCACTGAGTTCTACTCTCTTGTTGCTGTATCACTTGCATTATCTGGAGATTTGGGCATGTGCTGTAAACTGCACAGAATTATACCAGTAGTGTTGTATGGATTATTTTCTCTTTAGCAAAATTTTTTTATGTCAATAAGTCACTGTTAAAAATATAAACTTTGATGAGTTTACTCTGTCAAATTTATATGCAATTGTACAAAGAGTAGCTGCATTTCAACAGACTGATTTCAGAGAAACTGGTTGTGTCTGTTACAAGGTTAAGTGCAACTTTCAGAAAACAGACCTCAAGGAAAACTAATAAAAATGTTACCCGGGTAAAGAAAGGAGAACCTTTATAAAACAAGTATGCAAAAGACTAACAGAAGTAATTTTCAGGACATTATTACATCTACACTTGGGATTTCCTTAGAAAGAAATGCTTCAGGTTCTCATCTATGTTAAGTTTCTGGAACGTGCTGTAGGTAATTAGATATTGATTCTAGCTGTCAATGGATATAAAACCTATCATCCATTTCCATCTAATCTGAAATGCATAAAGTCTGAATTTATCTTAAAACTACCTTTAAGTAGTTAGAATTAATTTCATATTGCTAGTCATTAAGAAAATTAATCCCGTTAGAAATTGAGGAACATAAGAAATTTTTAATGATAAGAGACTTTAACACTAAGAGTAGTAACCGAATTTTGCTTGCTGATGTATTTCAGATGTAATGTGTTCTGATCTGAAAGAGCTTAATCTCATTTGTTAACAGCCCTCTGTAGAAAAAATGTCAATAGTAATCACTAAGATTAATTTGAACTTGATTGTTTTTCTTGAACAGTTATTACAAGACCAATATCTTCCATCTACAGTAACTATTGTTTTTTGAGTTGTTAATGTAACCTTATAAATCTTTTATTATATTCCAAACATTGAAGTGAGACTGTGCTCGACTTGATGACATTATCCATTTTCGTCTTCCTTAAATATAATTTTCCTCTAATTTGGTCCAAGTGAATAAAGTAAAAAATCAAAGCCAGAGTTATTAGAAGAAATCTATAAAGTTCTGCAGAATTAGCTAAATATGCTGTTATATATTATTTTGCTAGCATAATCATAGGCTGATTTTTTTTGTCTTTACTGAGTCTCTGTCTGCACATCTTCCTGCAGATAAAGAGCTGAGTATAGAGAGCAGAAGTCTACTGCTTAAATGTAATTTTTTGCAAAGGTATATACAATGTTGAATATAAAGCTGGAGATAATCAGCTTTCCTCTGAAGAAACAAGTTTTCTTTATTTATATGGAGTTAAACAGACTAATAAATTATGATGTTGTTTCCTTGTTTATTGTTGCAATGTTTCACTGCTTGAATGGATTAAGAGCTTTATTCTTCCTTTCTTAGCAAGTTAGAACTCATTAAACTATTTAAATGCCAACAGGAGTAATGACGTTATATGGGTGAATTCCCTTGTCTATGGATCTAGTACCTAATCTACGCTACAAAAAGTAAAATAAAAAAAAAATAAGTTATGTGTTTAAAAAATTATCCTTTTCTTATTTTTTATTGCATTTCTGAGTTAAGGAGCCTGCTGATGTGAGCTTGGAGTACTAACATAACTGTACTATTCCCTGCAAAACTTGTGCCTCAAATTTTGCTTAAAGTAGTTAACCAGGAATTTGTAGTAATGTCACGGTCCGGGCGTGACATTAGGAATGTCCTAATGTCCTAATGACTTAGGAAGACATTTCAAAACAGTGGGGTCGGTTTCCCACAAGTAACCTCTGTAGTTATTTGATGCATCACCTAAACAATAGTCACTCAAATGATTTGAGCCATGAGTAATCCTCCGAGAAAAGGGACTTTCTACATTATTTCCATAGAGCATATACAGTATCTTAGTTCTTCTGGAAGTAGTAGTAGCATAAAAACAGAGCTTCCAGACAAGAAAACAGTGTGCAGTACCATGCTCTGCCAGACTGTGTTTTCCAGTGAATGGATCTTAATTAAAAACACAAAAACAAGCAAGCCTCAAATCCAAAGAAATTATAGCAAAATTCAAGTGTTACCGATTTGAACAGTCCTGAATGAAGGAATTGCTCTCTTGCTCTCTCCATCCAGAGAAAACCAATTTATATTGTAGTTTGCTCAAGGACAACTAATAATTTTCTCCTCATGACAGCTGATGGAGCCAGCTAAAAAGGGGCTGCAAAGTTTATATAACTCGGGAGTATTCTTTAGACGTTAGTAGCAGCTGATGATTACATATTGTGGTGGGTCAACCTTGGCTGAGCACCCGGAGCTCACCAAGCCACTCTATCACCACCCTCTCCCCACCACCCCACCCCCCCACCCCTGACCCTTTCCTCTCCCTCCTCAGCAGAGCAAAAGGGGAAGGAAATAAGATAAGAAAACAAACCCTTGTGGGTAAACCAAAAGGAGTTCACTGATAACAAGGGAAGAAAAAAAAATCCATGTGCAGAAGCAAAGGAAAACAAAGGTTTATTCTCTACTTCCCATTAGCAGGTGATGTCTGGCCCCTTCCTGGGAAGCAGGGCTCCAAAACATGTAGTAGTTGCTTCAGAGGACAAAGGAATGCCCCTCCCCTCCTCCTCCTTTTCCCTGGCTTTATAGTTGAGCCGACGTCATATGGTATGGAATATCCTTTTGGTTAGTTCAGGTGAGCTGTCCCAGTTGTGTCCCCTCCCAAGATCTTGCCCACCCCATCCCACTGTGGGTGAATGTTGGGAAGAGCCTTGGTGCTGTGTGAGCACTTCTCAGCAGTAGTCACAACACAGGTGTGTTATCAACACTCTTCTATCTCCCAGCACAAAACACTGCACCATGAGGTCTGCTATGGGGAAAATCAACTCAGTCAGACCCACTACAGATATTTTCTGATTTCTATAATTTCTTTTTTGGTGATGGTCTTTAATAATTCTTTAATAAGAATTATTGTAAAACATAGCAGCAAAATGTCTGCTTTTTTAAATAGGTTGAAATATTAGAATCTCAACAGTTACTACAATCAGTATCTTAAATAAATCCGTTAGCCCTATCCTTGGAGGAGTGAAATAAGATTCAGGCCTACTTGTGACAAGCTGTAGGATGACATGCCATGGTTTGAGGGACAGGGTGCTAGCAAGGGTCCTCTACCTGTTTCTCTGAGGCATTCTGGGGACACCACAGTACCCTTGAAGTCTTACGGAGATAATCCAGAGGCTCCTGACATGATAGGAGCCAACAAGGAAACATAGGTGAAATACCTTGAAGGAATTAAGGCGTGTTCCTCTGAGAAAGTGAGATGGCTGAGAGCCCAGCTGAAGTGCCTCTATACCAATGCATGTGGTATGGGCAACATATAGGAACAGCTGGAAGCTACCATGCTGCTAGAAAGCTACGATCCGATTGCCATTATTGAAACTTCATGAGACAAAGCTCATGACTGGAGTAAAATTATTGATGGCTACAGGCTGTTCTGAAGGCACAGACGAGGAAGGAGGGCCCTCTACATCAATAAATGGATAGAGTGTGAAGAGATGTCCCTGAAGAACAGCCATCAGCAGGTTGAAATCTTACAGGTGAGAATTTGAGACCAAGGCAACAAAGGGAACCTTGGTGTCTACTACCAGCTGCTGGATCAAGGGGATCCTGCTGATGAAGTCTTCTTACTGCAGTTACTGAAAGCATCATGCTCACAGGCTCTCCTCTTGCTGGGCAACTTCAGCCATGCTGACATCTGCTGGAAAAGTATTATAGCAAGCTGTAGACAATCCAGGAAACTTCTGGAATGTATGGAGGATGATTTCTTAAGCCATGTAATAGACAGCCCTACGAGAGGGGATGCGATGCTGGACATAGTTATCACCAATGCAAGTGAGTTAATCAGTGATGTCAAGATTGGAGACAGCCTGGGCTGCAGTGATCATGCACTGGTGGAGTTCACAGTCCTGAAGGATATGGGTCAGGCAAAGAATAAAATCAGGACCCTGAATTTTTGGAAAGCAAAATTACAGCTCTTCAGGGAATTAGTCAATAGACCCCCTGGGAAAGGGCCAGCAGGGAGAAAGGAGCAGAACAGGCCTAGCAGATCTTTAAGGATGCTTTCCATAGAGCACAAGATCTCCCAATCCCCAGGTGTAAGAAACAAGGAAAGGAAGGCAAGAGACTGGTATGGATGAGTCGAGACCTACTGGTCAACAAGAAGGACCGGCTCAGGCAGTTGAATCAGGAACACATACCCTGGGAAGAGTAGAAGGACACTGCTTGGTTGTGTAGGGGTCGGGAAGGCTGGAGATGAACTTGTCAAGAGATGCAAAGAATAACAAGAAGGGCTTCTACAGGTGTGTCAATCAGAAAGAAAGATCACAGAAAGTGTACCCAGCTGATGAGCAACACTTGCAAGCTGGTAACAATGGACAAGGAGAAGGCTAAGGCACCCAACTTTTTTGGCCTCAGTCTTTGTTATCAACCTCTTTTCTCACAACTCTCAAGTCAATGGACCGCAAGACAGGGACCATGGGAGCTCTAAAAGAGAAGATCGGCTTCATGACTACGTGAGGAACCTGAAGATACGTAAGTCTATGGGAAATTACGAGATGCATTCCAGAGTCCTAAGGGAATTGGCTGTTGTAGTTTCCAAGCCACTCTCCATGATATTTGAAAAGTCATGTCAAACAGGTGAAGTCCCTCATGACTGGAAAAAGGGAAACATTGCACCCATTTTTAAAAAGGGTGGAAAGGACAATCCTGGGAACAATCGGCCTGTCGGCTTCATCTCTTTGCCTGGGAACATCATGGAAAAGGTCCTCCTAGAATTTATGCTGAGGCATATGGAGGAGATGGAGGTTATTTGAGACAGCCAGTATGGCTTCACCAAGGGCAAGTCCTGCCTGACCAATATAGTGGCCTTCTGTGATGGAGTGACTACATCAGTGAACACAGAAAGAGCTACAGATGACATCTTTCTGGATTCCATAAAGCCTTTGATTCAATATCCTACAACATCCTTCTCTCTAAATTGGAGCGATATGGATTTGATGAGTGGACAGTTCAGTGGATGAGGAATTGGTTGGATGGTCACATCCAGAAGGTAGTGCTCAATAGCTCAAGTCCAGATGGAGATCAGTAACAAGTGGTGTCTCTCAAGGGTCTGTACTGGGAACAGTGCTCTTTAATGTCTTCATCAGTAACATAGACAATGGGATTGAGTATGCCCTCACCAAGTTTGCAAATGACACTAAGCTGAGAAGTGCAGTAGACACTCCAGAGGGATGGGATTTCATCCAGAGGGACCTAGACAAGCTTAAGAAGTGGACCCATGTGAACATCATGAGGTTTAACAAAGCAAAGTGCAAGGTCCTGGGTCTAGATAACACCTGGTATCAATATAGGCTGGGGGACGAAGAGCTTGAAAGCAGCCCTGTGGAGAAGGACTTGAGGGTACTGGTGGATGAAAAGCTGGACATGAGCTGGCAATGTACACTGGCAGCCCAGAAGGACAACAATATGCTGAGTTGTATCAAAAGAAGTGAGGCCAGTAGGTCAAGTGACATGATTCTGCCACTCCACTCCACTCTCATGAGATCCCACTTGGAGTACTGTGTCCAGCTCTGGAGTCCTCAGCACAAGAACATGAACATGTTGGAGCGGGTCCAGAGAAGGGCTACAAAAATGATTGTAGGGATGGAACACCTCTCCTCTGAAGAAAGGCTGATAGAGTTGCTGTTGTTCAGCCTGCAGAAGAGAAGGCTCCAGGCACACCTTGTTGCAGCCTATGAATACTTAAAGTGGACCTATAAGAAGTATGGGCACAATCTTTTTAGCAAGGCCTATTGCAGCAGGTCAAGGGATAATGGTTTTAAAGTAGAAGCAGATAGATTTAGGCTAGATATAAAGAAGATATTTTTTACAATGAGACAGTGGAACAGGTTGTCCGGAGATGTAGTAGATGTCCCATCTCTGGAAACACTCAAGGTCAGGTTGAACAGGGCTCTGAGCAACTTGATATAGCTGAAGATGTCCCTGCCCATTGCAGGGGGTTGGACTAGATGACCTGTAAAGGTCCTTTCTAACCCAAACCGTTCTATGATTATATGATTCTAAGATTGACTTGATTATATATCAAACAATGAGATACTATTTTGTAGTAATCTTCCTACCACTGAAGCCCTTCAGGAAACGCTTAATATAATATTTTGTTGTATATGATAAAGTTGGAATATTCCAAGATATCAAGCAAGTATTTTGTTACGGGTTTGCTAGTAGTACAAGAAGACCTGATGAAACATACACCATCTTATGAACACCCTCTCATTTTTCCTTAAGGCTTATCAGACTGGTGTCAAAACATGAGAGAAAGAGGAATGAGAAACATGAGAGAAAGAGCTATTCAGAGGGAAATGTAATAAGATGTTGCCACAGTTTTTTGAGGCCTTGAATCTTTGAGTAAACATCTCAGCTGGAGGACAGGTAGGAAAAAAAACCCCAAATAATCAACAAGAATTAATTGTGAGATGTTTCTCATTAGAAATCTGCACACTGACCTTCTTCCACTGCTTCCTAACAGTTCAATCTGTTGTCACAGGAGTGCAGACAGACAGTGAAAGTCTGTTACGGCATTAAACAGAAAAAATTATGAGCAGAAAATATAATGGAAAACTGCAACTCCTGTTTCCAGCCAACTGATGCATCTGGCAAGTGAAAAGAAAGACATGATCTCCTTCTATGACAAAATGACCCACTTAGTGGATGAGGAAAAGGCTATGGATGTTGTTTGCCTGGACTTTAGTAAAGCTTTTAACACTGTTTCCCACAGCATTCTCCTGGAGAAATTAGCTGCTCCTGGCTTGGATGAGTGTATGTTTTATGCATAAAAAATAATGGTTGGATAACCAGGCCCAGAGAGTGGTGATGAATGGAGTTAATGCCAGTTGGCAGCCAGTCACAAGTGGCTTTCCCCAGGGGTCAGTATTGGGGCCTGTTTTCTTTCATATCTTTATTAATGATCTGGAAGAGGGGATTGAGTGCCCCCTCAGTAAGTTTGCAGATGACAAGAAGTTGGGTGGGAGTGCTGATCTGTTTGAGGGTAGAAAGGCTTTACAGAGGGACCTGGACTGGCTGGATTGACATGCTGAGGCCAATGGGATGAGGTTCAACATAGCCAAGTTGTGGGTCCTGCACTTGGGTCACAACAACCTCATGCAATGCTACAGGCTGGGGGAAGAGTGGCTGGAAAGCTGCCTGATGGGAAAGGACCTGGGAGAGTTGGTGGACAGCCAGCTGAATATGAGCCAGCAGTGTTCCCAGGTGGCCAAGAAGGCCAGAGCATCCTGGCTTGTATCAGAAGTAGTCTGTCCAGCAGGACTAGGGAAGTGATTGTGCCCCCTATACTCAGCACTGGTGTGGCCACGTCTCAAATACTGTGTTCAGTTCCGGGCCTGTCACTAGAAGAAGGACATTGAGGTGCTGGAGTGTATTTAAAGAAGAGTAATAAAGCCAGTGATGAGTCTAGAGCACAAGTCTTATGAGAAGCATCTGAGGGAACTCAGGTTACTTAGTCTGGAGTAAAGGAGGCTCAAGGGACACCTTATTGCTCTCTACAACTACCTGAAAGGCAGGTTTAGCAAGGTTGGGTTCAGTGTCACAGGTAGCAAGTGATAGGATGAGAGGAAACAGCCTCAAGTTGCACCAGGGTAGGTTTAGATTTGACACCAGGAAAAATTTTTTAACCAAAAGGGTTGTAAAGTATAAGAACAGGATGCCCAGGGAAGTGGTTGAGTCACTGCCCCTGGAGGTATTTAAAAGATGTGTAGTGTGGTGCTTAGGGAGATGGTTTTGTGGTGACCTGGCAGTGTTGTTTAGGGTTTAGCTTGATGATCTTAAAGATATGTTCTAATGTAAACATTTCTATAATTCTATTATTTTATTCATTTTTACAAGCACACCCACATTACACAGGTCCTCTCACTGCCAGCAATTCTAACCCATAATCATATTCTGATTGACTGTATATTCTAGGATCCTGGTATTCAAGACTGACATCAATCCATCCATCACACTTCAATGTTGAGTTCACTAGTTATGTATTCTCTTCCTCAATTTCAAGCATTTTTTGAGGCTCTACTAGTTTGTATTGACAGTTCTGATAAGAAGCACTTGCACGTTGCTTTTAAATTGTTCTTATTACTTCTGTTTATGAACAGAATTTATGTATAATCACTTATTAGTGATTATGCAACTTAGTCATACTTTGCTGTCTATCAAATAAAAATATGGGAATAACCATTAATAATGTTTTATGCTGGTAGCTATTGTTGCCTAAAATGAGCTGAATTTCAAAGCTATGAAGGGTGTTTTATGCCTGTGTAAAAATAGATAAATTAAAAAGATATGTAATAATTTTTGTTAATGTAGTTAGCTTACTTTTACACTAGTGTATACTCCTAATTTTTGAGTAACATCAGGAAGAAATTGTGAACTGGGAATATTTCCCTTTATTTACTTTTTGTTCAGTCTTGTCAGTCAACTATGTCAGTCAAAGTTGTAAAGAGTAAAATAATATTAACAATAATAACATCAACAACAACAACTGAAAAAGCTCCCAACATTTCCTTATAAGGGAAAACATGATTTTCATAGTCATGTGTGGAAATTCAGTCTCAGATTTCCCAAACTTGTATTTCATACAAATTTGGGGGTGTATATTTTTCAATTGATGGAACGCCACATGGGAAAGTGTCTTTTATTTTTACAAATGGGGCTTTGTAGACTTTTTGTTGTTCTCCAAATAAAGAATACAATTTGGAAAAACCTTCACTCAAGAAAAGCCCCACCCCAAAACCGCCAGCTGTATTTTTAAATATACATTGCTCCTATGCAGTAATCTGTTGCATTTTAATGATATCTTCTGAATATATGTTAGGATAAATCTTAAGCAATGGAAAAAAAACTAATTTCTTTTGTGAAATCACATATTTGATTACAAAATCTTAATTAAAGGCTCAAAAGATACTTTTTTAACTTTGGGCCGGTAACTGAAAAGTAAGACAAGCAGTTTTTCTGAGTGTTCTAAACTATCACAATTTATTGCCTTTCTTGAAGGAATGAAAGATCTCAAGTAACCAGTATTTCAATAAATGTGAAATCTGTTATATACATTATGGCACAATAAGATGTAGGGGAAAAAATATTCCATTCAGTTCTAATAATTTTTGAAGCATTGTTTTTTCATGGCACAGGAAGTCTGTGATGCCATTTGATACAACTAATTCACAAATATAGCAGTAGACTATTGACTGATTATTTTTTTACATTATATGTACGGATATGAATATTTTTAGAAGTCTGAGTATACTAAAAAAAAAATACTCCTTATTTATTACAGAAATCTCTTGAGCTTCTCTTGCATCAAAGAATAGGCTTTTTTCCTTCCACCATTTCTGTGCAACAAGGTATCGATGAATATATGCTTCTCTTAATAGCATGTCTTTTTCGTAACTAGGAAATAAAACAAATAATTTTTTTTAGTATTAAGCTAAAGTGGAAAATACTTCTTTCCATACTTAGTATTTGGTGCCACATGATAGACAACATATAATTATTTAAAATAATAAATTAGCAACTAACTAAAAAAGAAAAAGCTAAACAAATATTTTCTAGTCCAATGTTTTTAAAGACATAAAGCTGTTCATAACTGTATAACATATGTATTTATTTATTTATTGAACTACATATAATTTTCTGTGAAAGGTTTACATATACCGTTGATACTGTTTCTGTGATTAGACAAAGAAATGCAGTCTTGGAAAACATCTCAAAATAATTCAGATTCAATTGTGCATAAACAAGTAAATATTCTTCAGAAAAGGAGGCTCAATCTGGATATCTCACACAAATTGACATAATGGCTAAGATCCTGAATGATTATCTTGTAGTTGTGCTTTCTCTAGCTCCAAGAATAGTACTTTATAGTTCATATTCCCTTATAGCCATGGTAGGATTTGTTCATTAATACTTGGGTAGTTCTGAATGTACCTCCTCAGAGAAACTTAGCAAGCTACTAAAAAGTATCAGAAGAGGAAGAGATGTCATGTAGCTGATTTTCTTGGAGATTGTAAGGATTTTGATCATGACTACATAATGCATTTTGTCCAACTGTGTGATATACTGTGTACTTAAAAACGCTGTGGATGCAAATTCATTATTTTTTAACCCATGTCTATATCCAAAGGTTTGGCCCTTTGAGGTAGATTTTCCTGGCTTAGGGGGCCATGTAAATAAATAGATAGATAGACAGATAGATAGATAGATAGATTGATAAATAAATAAATAAATAAGGTACTTCAAAACTTAATAAATTGCTAGCCATGGTTGACTATTTTGTTTTCTTTCTCATTTGCATTGCAGATCCTGTGATCTGAATGTTGATTTACCTTCAGCATACTGCTTTGCAGGAAACGGTGTGTAATTGGTATTCAAATCATTCTGTGTATACTGCTAGTAGAGGGTTGCTTCTAGAAAGGACAAATGTATTAAGTTTCATTCAAAAAATCTAACTTATTTTCTTATATGTCATGTTCTTTTTCTGAAAGATTTTAAATTCAAAAGAGTAACATAAATTCCACATTTAATCAATAATAAGAATGTGTTTAGAAAATAAATTATATTCTGTTAAAGTAAAAACAATGCACTTCATCACAATAATTTACATATATTATCGATCATTTGAGTACACTTCATTTGGTATTCTGTGACATGGCTTTGAATAGAACAGAACAGAATGTTCTCCACGTTGACACATTTCATTCTTGTTTTTTTTTTTTTTTTCAAATCTAATAGCATGGCAATCTTCAATACTGAAATCAGAACCATTATTCCTTCTGCCACTGTGAGATGATTAAATAAATAACAGCTTAAAATGCTGTGTAACACTATCTTAAACTGTGGTTCAGAAATGACGGGATTTGGATACATGAGCTGCAGGCATTTCTGGAGAAGGATAATGTTAGGACTGCAAAAAAATTTCTACTCTATTGACCAGGCTTTGGCCTGAAGTTAAGGTAACTGAAGAGGGCATTGAAAAAGACTGCTCAGGACAGGAAAAACTGGTTATCATATTCCTGTTCAATAACAACTGAATAACGAACTGGCAAAAGTTGCAGATAGCACCATCAGGGAGAGCAGAAGAGGACCTGGGAGTCCAGCTGCACACCAAGCAGAACATGAGCTAGTAGTGCATCCTTGCAGCAAAAACCCCAACAGCTTCCTGGATGGCATAGGAAAGAGAGTTGCCACCAGGTTGAAAGAGGTGATGTTTCCGCTTTACTCAACCCTGGTGAGACACATCTGGAGTGCTGGGTCCAACGCTGTGGTCCCCAGTACAAGACAGGCATGAATATACAGAATTGAGCCCAGCAAAAAAGCCACAAGGATGGTCAGGAGACTGAAGCATCTCTCATAGGAGGAGAGTCTGAGAAAGCTAGGACTGTTCAGTTTGGAGAGAAGGCTAAGAAGAGCTCTTACCAATGCATTGAAATGCCTAACATGAAGGTCTAAAGAAGATGAAGCCAGAGTCTGCTGAGTGGTGCTTAGGAACAAGATGAAAGTTAATGGGCACAAACTGAAATGAAGGAAATTCCAGTTAAACATAAGAAAACACTTCTACTGTGAAGATAGTCAAACACTGGAACAGGTTGCACAGAGAGGTTGTGTGTTGTCCATCCTTGGAGATATTCACAACATGATTGGATCAGACCTGAGCAATGTGCTCTGGCTGACTAGGTGGGGCTAGAGGAGCTCCCAAGGGGCCTTCCAAACTTAACCATTCTATGGTAATGTGACTTTATGAAATACCAAATTTGCATACAGCAAAAACTGTGAGAAATAAAAGGAAAATCAATACAGGCTGGCTACTTAACTAGAAGGACAGTATGATGGAGAAAAGGAGGTAAGCAAGCAGGAGAGCTGTCAGAGGGGCAAAGGCTGCAGGTTGAGTGGCTTGTGTTTCCAGGCTGCCAGAGTCACCATCATACCCCTGGCCAGGTCACCATGGCTGGGGCCATGCAATAAACCAAACCAGTCACTGTTGGTGCCTCACAGGACAGAGGCCAGCTGGAGAACATAGGGAAGCGTTTCTTGAAACAGAATTCTAATGAGATGAGAAGTACTCAATTTCTTGGAGGAACAGAGACCCTCTTTATATTTCAGAGCCACACAGGAATGTATTTGAAGAAAATTTGCTTTTATTTTAGGATTTTGTTTTAGGATTATCTGCACACATTTAACCAAATAAGAAAAGTAGATCAGAGCAGCTGAAGAATCAGTGGACTATGAAGCATGTCACATTGTGCTTCCAATGAGAGAGAGGATTCACCTGTAGCAGGAGCGTGGTAAAGGCGAGCGGTAGCAGCAGCTGGATATGAATAAAATTTCCTAGCATTCTATCCTGGGGATGAAAGTATCTGAGGTTCTTTATAATTTTATTTATTTATTTTTCTAATTCTCTGTCTATGAAGCATTAAAGCAAACATGAGTGATGAATGCATGTGTTAATTAGGACCTCAGGCTTCTCCCTTCTCTTTAGTAAAGCTCCAGTCAGCACTAAGAATGCAGCACAGAAGCAGCTGCAAAGTAGGTAAAAGAGAAAACTGATGCATACATGAAGTCTGGACAGTCAGGAGGTCTTGCAGGCTCAGATTGCATAATTGTAAGTTGAACAGCTTTTTGATCTCACTGCTCTTTTATGAAGGGTCAATATCTAATTTTTTAAAAAATGACAGATATTTTCCCAGTGTTTGTAAAACTGTGGATCCTTAAAAACTCCATTGCTTCAAGGACAGCTGGGCTTTGGTAAGCTGATAGTTTAAGATTTCTGATCTATTGGGCTTATCCCTGAACTGTAATTACTGAGTCATGGGGTACATCAGGATGAGCTCTGGGGCTCTCTGGGTTGGCTGCACATGTCATTTTAGCTTTTGTGGTTTTCTATATTCATGGAGTCAGGAAAAATTATTCAGCTAAGCAGAAGGTTATTACTAAGAGACTGAATTAAGTCCTCAATTATTCTGATTCAGTTTAGGCAACTGGAAGCTTTATTTAGTACATTCATTTGTGGAGGTGAGATGGCTATATTTGAGGGACCCTTTTGTACATGCCTCTGTCAACCTACACGGTTTATTGAAGATAAATGAAAGGAATTAAAAGAATGGCTCAAAATGCCTACTGGTGTTGACAGATGTTAATTTCAAGCAAGGCACAATACTCTTGAAAATTAAGATATTAAAATAGATCAAACTGGAAAAAAGACCATAGAAAAGCTAAGTAAATTTTCATGCAAATGGATAGGCCCAATTAAAACCGTCAGGCTTCATTATGAATGTGCAGGCAAGGGTTGTAGCTTCTATGTCTATACAGAGATACTAGATATGTGCCTCAATACTTTGCTATGTAGAGGGAAACTACAGTTCTACAGAGGAAACCCACCAACTCTGGAAAACATTAGCATTTAAGGCTTCTTTGTCATCAAAGGACTTTGATTACCAAAACTGAATATAATACATGTGAAGAATATACCTATACATATATACATACACACAGAAATATATGTAAGAATATAGGGATACAAAATAAATATAAATTATAAATATAAATATAATTGTGTGTGCATAATTATTAAGACTTTGAATCTGAACTTTTTAGAATAGAAAAGGTTTTTTAGCTAAGGAGTAGAAAGGGAAAGGAATTACAGGTTGCTTGGACAGTAATTTGTACAAAAAATGGTGGCTTTTCTAGAAAGATACTTGTATTTTCAGACTTTCCAAATTGGTCACTTGGTCTCAGTGAAAGACTACCAAACCAGAAAGACAGTCAACTTTAATTGTCCATCTTGAGATTACCAACTTTTAATTTTATGAGAAAAAAGATAAAGTCCTGCAAACTCTGACTACGTCAATGCCTTTGCTCTTTGCTCAGTTAAGTCAAACTGACCTCAGAGCCTCCATTAAGCTGTGTATAACCAAAAATAGGCTAAAACCTGGGACTGGGGCACAGGTTTTTGAGAGATGCCATAGGAGCTGACATTTACTTAAGGAAATTGTTTAGTTTAGGCATATGGCTGATATGAATAGATCCTAGAGATTAATGAAGACCAGATTAACTTCTACTTTACATTCGTTCTCCTGGAAGAGATCAAACAATTCCTCTGTTTGAGGCTACAGATACTAAGACCTTGTGAAAAATCCCAGTATGCCTCAGTCGTGTATGTTGTAATCTGTAACTAGTAGATAGCAATCATAACAAAACTCAGTTATGCATAATCATTCATATCAACCTATTTTTCAACTCTTTTACTACTTGAAAGAATTTTTCTTTTAATAGTGCTTCACATTCCCTAAATCCAACCACTAGCTCTTATGACTGTCAAATGTTTCAGTGAGGCTTTATAGAGGAACATGGTAATTTTGGCACTTCATTAGCTTCAAAGACACATTGACTGTGTTCAGCATCTGTGAGTGTTTCTCCACATAGTTACAGTATAAAGAATTTGACTGTTTCTGTTTATTTTAATGGATATTTCTGTTCCTTTTTGGTCTATAAATTTCAAAGTCATTCTAATGTTGAATTCAGATGCAAACTGTGTTTGATTGTGGTGGATTGACCCTTGCTGGATGCCCACCAAAGCCACTCTATCACTCCCCCTCCACATCTGGACAGGGGAGAGAAAATTTAGTGAAAGACTCATGGGTTGAGATAAGGACAGGGAGAGATCACTCACCAATAACGATCAGGGCAAAGCAGACTTGACTTTGGGAAAGTTATTTTAATTTATTACTAATCAAATCAGTGTAGGATAATGAGATATAAAAACAAATCTTATACCACCTTCCCCACCCCTCCCTTCTCCTGAATTCAACTTTACTCCTGATTTTCTTTACCTCCTGCCTCAAAGCAGCTCAGGGGTACAGGGAATGGGGGTTGCAGTAATCATCAGACATTGTTTCTGCTGCTCCTTCCTCCTCAGGGGGATGACTCTTTACATTCTTTACTGGCTCCAGCGTGGGGTCCTTCCCATGGCAGATAGTTCTCCATGAACTTCTCCAAAGAAAGTCCTTCCCATGGGCTCCAGTTCTTCACAAACTGCTCCAGCATGGGTCCCTTCCATGGGGTGCAGTCCAGGAACAGACTTCTCCAGCATGAGTCTCCCAGTGGGTCACAAGTCCTGCCAGCAAATCTGCTCCAGCACGGTCTCCTGGGTTCACAGGTCCTGCCAGGAACCTGTTTCCACATGGGCTCTCCATGGGGTCACAGCCTCCTTTGGATTCACACACATGCTCTGAGGTGGGGTCCTTCATGGGCTGCAGGTAGATACCTGCTCCACCAGTCACCTCCACAGGTTGCAGGGGAATCTGCTCTGATGCCTGGATCATCTCCTTCCACTCCTTCACTGACCTTAGCATCTACAGAGTTTTCTCTCACATATTCTCACTGCTTTCTCTGGCTGCAGTTGTTGTTGTGAAGGTTTTTCCCCCCTCTGTTATCACAGAGGTGCTCCCACTGTCACTGATGGGCTTGGACTTGGCCAGTGGTGATTCTTTGAGCCAGATGGCACTGGGAATGTCGGACATGGTGAAGCTTCTAGCAACTTCTCTCAGAAGCCACCACTGTAGCCTCCCTACTACCAAAATCTCTCCAGGAAAACCCAGTACAGTGATTGCATATGACAAGTTTATGCAATTTAACAATAGATTTCATTCTTTATAACTGCTTCTGAGAAAATGATAGCTGCCATGGTAACATGACATGTACAATTTAGCCCTTCCTTTGTTAACCCTGCTGAATCTTTACAATCACAATTTTAAAGACATCTGTACTTCCTCTCTCAGCATATTGAAAATATTTTCCTGTGATTTAGTAAAAAACTTCTGAAGATGTCTATAAAGAGACATTATTCAATCGCAAAGAATAAATTTTATTTTCTTATAAATGTTAAGAAGAATTTGAAGATTTCATGTCACATTCACTCAACTGTTTTAGGTCCACACATTTAGATTCCAATAATAAGATAACTCATTTCTGTTCCTGATATCTTTCTTCATTTAGAATTTAGAGCAGTCAGTGAGAATCAGCATTGCACTGTAGGAGGAATGTCTCTCCCCATTTCCACAGCCCAAATAGGGGCTCATATTTCACCAGATCAGCTCATAGACTTACACCTTAGGCTTGAATTTGGGAGTCTGAAAAAGACTATTACCTGTCTCCTTTCATAATTTCACTCCTTATACATATCATCAGGATTACTAGAGAACATACAAAAAAAATCCCAAAATTTCAATTTCCTTTTAGATGGGTGAGAAGTCAATTAACTAATTTTAAAATATTTTTTAAGTAAGTGCTGTAATTATAGAAGGGATTAATATAGTTATAGGAATAAAGGGAATCCAGGTGTTTGTAAAAAGAATTAAAACCATCAGGGTCTATACAGCACTGCTTATGGAAAAGTTTCAAGAGCTGGAAAATTTTGTAAGTTACAGGGTTGTGATACTTCAGAAATATCATGGTGATTACAATCAAATATTCCAGTGCTGTATTCAGCAGTGTACTGGTAGCCACCAAAGGAATTTGACCATCTGCAGATTTGTAGGAGTGGGATTATCAGGAAGAAAAAAAGGAGATATCTTTACAAAGAGAGCTGAATTCTGACTTGAAATATTGGATTGTATCTTTGCATCTGCTATGAAGTTTGTATTAGTTGATAGGCAATTCACTTAAACTAAACATTTTACAGATAGTCATTAATTGCATTGTTCTCACTTTTGAGGTGCCTGTATTGAGGCTGAAAAGCCTGATTTCTAGATATTCTGAATGCTTACATTTGCAGGCCAGAGAAAGAAAGTTTTGATGGAATTTATAAGGGGATATGCATGCTTAAATCCTATGGGAAATTAGCTACTAGTGGTCTCAATCCAAATACTAGTATTAATGAAAGTATCCAGCTACAATCACTCTATGCATCAGTTTTACACTTATAAAATGAGGATGGCAATTTCTATTTTGCAGGACTCAAATGTTCATTTCAGTGCAGCAGAGATGAAGCAAATACTTTAAGAATACACTGGGACTGTACAAAATACTGATTTAACATTTCAAAAAATAATATCACCTCCTGAAGTCTTATAATTCATTTTAAGTTAAACTAGAAATATCTGAAATTAAATGCCTTTTGGAAATGAACTACTGCATTCTGAAATGTTGAAAAAAAATTTTGTGTATTTTACCTTTTTGCTATCTGTTTTCAGGGAAAATACTTCAGATAATTTCATGCATATTGTAATAAAATCTGGTTTAATGAAATTTTAAACCAAAAATTTTCACCAATATCTATATTAGCACTGTAAGACAGAAAAGGCTCAGATGGAATTAGCATATTTTATTTAAATAAAGATTTAAGTAGAAAAAAATATTTTCAGTAACATTCTGAAACAGATAATAAAATAGTAATGGCCTGTCTATTTATTAGACTTTGTCAGATTAAGCCTTCCTTAAATAAGTGTATATTATATAATGTGTTCATTATATATTTAATATAGGACATGAGTGTGTTTGTGTCTATTTCCTTGATTACAGTAATTCATAAGAAAGGATTAAGTGATGAAAAACTAAAAAGTGGCCATCTGAGTTACTCATTAGTGTAATGATACTAAATAGTGGTTTATACCTCCTGTATGCTTTATAACTTTTCTAGCTCCTAATTTAGATTTAGTGCATTTTACTAGGACTATATATTTCTTACAGCACTTTTCCTACTCTGAATTTACATAAAATCCAGTTGCATGTAAATAAAACCTTCTCAGCTCATTTTGCTTTGTTTATAAATCGGTTTTCATTGACCATTTTTTGGCATCTCCGTTATTTCTCTGCATGAATGCAAATCAGCTGGCAGTGTCTTTTCAATGCTCATTATGTGAAACAGATATAGTAAGAGAAATGTATAGGTGTTTTTACAGATAAGGAATAGAGCTGCTTACAATGCAAAATATTTCTGCTATTCTATAGCATGCAATAGTTATGTTATATAGATTTGTAATGGAGTTGTATAATACTATACCCAGGTATTTAACTTGTAGTAAAAGTCCATAAGGATAATAGGACACAAGAAAGTTTTCCACAAAGAGTGAATTTTTTGAAATATTTTTTTATTTTTAAAGCAACCAAATCCTTTATTCAATATGCTAATTTTAGCTGTAGGTATTTTCCTGGTATATATAAGATTGCAAGGTAAGGGAAGTAATTTTTTTCTTCCCTGTGCCTTGCAAGGATAAAGAGAAACTGCAACAATTAGTATTTTACCCTGTCATATAAAACTAGGTTAACTTGGTATGAAGCTCATTATGCTGGGATGAAGGGATTCTATTTAGTAAGTTTCCTATTAAATTCAATGAGCTCATTGCAGGTGTTTGTTTTTAAGCTAACTGGGTCCAAGAATTTCTGTAAACTAAAAATAGCTCTCTGCAGGGTAGCTTTCAGATTTTCAACTTCTAAATCCAGTTTTCCTGTCTTTGTGCTGAAAAAAGCAATCAGAATTCCTGTGTAGTAAAGTACTTCCCAGTATGCCTTGATAGAGAAATATTAACCCCCCACCTATTTCAGTCACTAAAATATAAATAAATAACTAGGCCCTGTATTTGCGTATGTTTGTAGATATTCAATTTGACTTTCAGATACCTTGGTTGAGATGTTCAATATTAATAGATACTCGATTCAAAGATTAAGCTTTGAGATGCAGAAAATACCATCTTATGGGAAGTAATTTCTCAAAGCATTTATAAACAAGGTGTCAAATAAACTTATAGACCATCTAATATCCTGAATTTACTTACCTTCCAAACCTGAAATAACACATTTATTCCTATTCAAAAGGAATAGCCTATAGTTCATTACGTCAGGAAATGTGCTTGCAAATGCAGTGGAATGAACAGGTTCACAGTTTCACCTTTCCTTAAACCTCTTTTTTTCCCCCAGACAATTCATGCAAAAATAAGGTATTCTTCCCTTGCCATTCCCTGATTTCCACTGGCAATTGTTGGCTAGATAGTGCAAACCCACTCATCTCCTTTTCTTTGTTCTGGACACAAATTCCCTTCTGAGGTCTAAAGATTCTGAGAATGTAGACCCTTTAGGGAAAATGAAAGCTACACAATAAAATAATAAGTGTCCTTCTTTCACATTTCTCAAATAAAGATATTTCAGAATACCTCGATTTTTTTTTTTTTTTTTTTTTTCTGGTAAAGGTATATGGCTGTACCTGAAGAGAAATAATATATCCTTTGTTTTTGAAGTCATGTGCTTTTTAGTTATCCACTCAATGTATAAAAAAATCAACAGAATTATCTCCCAAACAATTCAGAAGGTGAGTTAATAACTTCTTTTTACTTCAAGGTATGTGTTGTGCTGCGGAGCTACAAGGATGTATTTTGATGATTCCTGTAAGCCTGTCTTTCCTTAAAGGCAGTCTTAAATAACTTTGTATTCCACTTACGGAATTCCAGTTATCAAGGTTGTAATAAGAAGTGGTCTCACACTTGCCTGAGAGGATCCTGACATTAAAAAAAGAAAAGGACATTCTAAATAATTTGGTTTATTACCTCTTTTTCTTTCCCTTCCTCCTTCCCAAGAAATACAGAAGATTGTGCAGCACTAGGAGTACATACTTTTATATAAGAAACATCATGCCAATTGCATTCTTCTAGCTTAATTTCATGCCCTTGAATACCTTGGAAAATGAATTGACTTAAATGGCTGACTCTTCATTAGGCCTGTCAGTTCCTAAAAGAAGTGCCTACAGTATATAAAATGATGTGACTAGAGAGATTTTCCAATTCACCTTCGATATGTCCTCTTATGTTGATAGTTACATGAATAGCCAACAGCACTCTTATATATGACTTACATATAAAACTGTGCCAGCTATGCATCTTGTACCTACTTATAAATGAAATATTATGCAAGTATTCAAGATGTTCCCTTTTTTTCATCTGAACTTCCATAAAACTATTTTACTTACAACTGGAAATACAGTCACACTCTAAATGAAATCTTGCATTTATCACAGAAATAGAGGTTTTATCGGCTTGAGGTTATATTAAGGGTTACTCACTTTTTTTGTATTTCAAAGTGTATGAGTGTTTATATGATGAAATGTCAAGAGTTATATTTTGAACTAAAACAGTAGCAGTTATTACATAACACAATTTTTATCAAAAATTGAACTGCTTCTCCGGTATATTAAAATATGAGGATGTGATCACAAAATTTCTCCCTACTGTCAAAATTTGATTTTTTGTAAGAATTGTGTTTCTTTTCAAAATCCTTAGCGTGAATAAAGTACAATTCAATACATTCCTACTTTATCTTTCAAACAAAATAGTAATTAATCCAATGATTCATAGAACTGTGGCGCTCCAGGTGTGTAAAATTGTTAAACTAAATGCTAACATTTCCTGAAACTTCTTCACAAATCTCACTATTATTTATCTCCATAAGAATAGGCAGTCATCTCAAAAATCTGATTTAAACCAATTCCTAAAAATGTAGAAGTATTGTAATATTATCTTGTAAGACTTTGTTTAAGACAAAGTCCTCAAACCTTTTTTACAACATTAAGTTGGCTCATTAGAAGTTCCATGTGGTGGACTAGAGTTACTTAAATGGGGAAAAACTGCATTAGGAAAGTAATTAGACAAAGTCACCTCTCATGAGAAGCAGCAGCATGCATCAGGAAGTATGGCATCTATGTGAAGGCTTTTGAAATCTGAATGTGTGGGTCACCATAAGCTTCAGAATCTGTCGATCTTGTAGTCAGTTGAAGAATAATGTTCTCTACATCAGCAGAAATCAGAGAATGAAAAGATAAACACATTGTGAAAAGAACCATTTCCCTGAAGAAGGGGAAATGCTAGATATATCACAAAGTACTGCACTATTAAGATTGATTTTAACTGTAAGTTGTTTAGTGTGTCAGGACAGGGTGGCAGAAGGGAAAGCTTGAGATAGGCAAACAAATTAGTAATCAGACTTTTGCTACTGTTCACCAGGTTAAGATCATCATTCTAAGTTAAGAGTAATACAATTTACAGTCTTAGAAATAATACGTATGTATACACTGACACTACATAGTGTTGGAATATTACTACTGTTCATAAAAATGAACAAAGAATAGCTAATAGTAACCTCGCTAATCTGATAATGTATTTTCCAAATGCTCAAGGAACTGCTTAGCCACAGGCCATAATATTCTCCTAACAGAAACAGAAAGGACAATATTTTGTTTGAATATACATCAGCAGTTCAGTAAATGATCCTACTCTTTTCAAGCCAGAATCTTAAGCTGAGCTTCATGGAGTTAAATATGTTTATTTTCTTCACTGAGAGCTGAGTTCGTTTCCTTTTCTTTTCCTCTTCTACTGTTTTGATTTCAGGGACACGATAAAATAAACCAAAAAAACATGGCTTTCCATTTAAAATGCCTGCTTGAAAAAAGTCTATCTGATTTTTTTTTCTTTTGTGTCAAATTCATAGTGTTTTTCTTACATTTTATCAGAGGACTTCATGTTGCTCTAACTTGTTTCTATTTTTGGTCTTTTTGTCATATATTAAAATAGACTGGAAAGAAAGTAGAAAACCAGAAAATATATTCCTGTCACAAGCAGAAAAACACATAATTTAAATGCTACCTGAACCTTCAGCTGGTAATTACTGGAAAAGATGATTGTATGTGACTCCTATTTAAAAAAAAAAAAAAAAAAATGTTGTTTGACTTTTGCACTATAGTATCCTGGATGTTAAATGACCTGTAAACAAAGCTGAGTTTTGGAAGGAAGTGATTACCACAAAAAAAAAAAAAAAATCCAAGAAAACCCCTAGAATAGGGTTAGGTGCTGGATGTTTATGAGAAGGGCAATGATGCAGCTTTTTGCAACATACAAGGAAAGCCTCACACACACTGTGACAAATTCTCCAGCTTGATTTACATGGCCTTTTTCAAAATCAGTAAGATACACTGTTTGGAGCTGTCAGCAGTTGTAACTGAGAAGATCTCACACGATTAAACTGCAAAGCTCTAGCAATGTGCCTGATTTTTATTTTTATAAATTATTGACAACGTTAAAATGGTTTCTTGAATTGAAACTACTTTCTTCATTGATGCTAGAGCATTTAGACAAAAAAGAAACAATCTTCACATTTTGTCTTTTTAGAAACTGAATCAGCATTTATCTTTGAATGTCATATTACTTTCTCTTTTTTTTAAAAAAAAACATTATTCAGTTAGCCGTATTTCTGTTCTTAAAAGCGCTTAAGAATGATTGCTTTATTGTCCAGAGTCTGACATCTTTTGACATGCTTAAGAACTTGCATGAAAATCACTGTATATATCCCTAAGAAACACAAACATTTCTTCTGATAATATTGCATCACTGTAATGAAGACTTTGAGAGACTCTTTTTTGGTAATATCGTATCTGCTTTATCTTTCCCCGTATTAGCATAAAGACAGCACCAATTTAATCTTCCAAGTTCTTTAGCATCAGATGTATATCTTGAAACAGCTTTTGAATATGCTCAAGCTCAGTCACATCCAATCATCAGCTTTTATCAAACACCCTGGCTTCAACACATCTGACATGGACCTTGATTTCCCAGGTGAGGCTCAAGACACTACAAGATTTCAAATCAACAGGAAACATGCTGCAACAGCATGTGAATGAGAAAGCTAGCTCCCTTGACAAAGACTCATGAATACTTCAGAGAACAGAAAGTCCAGGTTTCTAATATTTTTTTTCCTAGAGTATCTCAAGCATAATTCTTTTAATAAAATGTCAGTTTGGAAAAGAATTCTTCCTCATTCCACAGCGGCATAGGAAAATATAAACTGAATTTCCACAGGGGTGGATAAGCTAGTTGCAATGCACTGGACTATAATGAAGAAGCTTCATTTTTAATTCATCAGATACCTTCAATCAAGCAAATCTTCTTTTAGCAAATTCAGTAAATACGTTGATTCATATTCAGTGAAGGAGTAATTCATATTTTAATATTAATTCATACAGCTTGTACTCATCAACACTGTTGGAATATATTTACCAGAGATGCCCCTGAAAAGAAAGATAAGCTTGTTCTACAACTTTGCAGACACATGGGTTACTTTTCTGGAGACTGCACTCTCTCAGTCAGTTAAGTATTCTCTGAGAGGAGAAAGAGGAAAGAGGAATATGTTGCCCCTGTTTCACTTTATGTAAAGATTGTCTTCAGTGTTGTTGGATGAGCATCATCAAAATTTTCCTTTGCAAGATTTATTTGGCTTTATAATCTAGCTTGTGTAAGTAAGGGATGGCTTTCCTATAAGGATTGGCTATGTCTGCTCTCACAAACACAAGTAAGCAGCCTGCAAAGAAAGGTATAATAGGCGCTTGCATTTTTAATGTGTCAGTGCAGAAATACGTGCTGCAATGTTTTACTCGAAATGAAAAATGAGTGACAGAAGTCTATCCTGAACTTGAAACACTAATGAAGAATTTTAAACCTTCAAGCTCTTAGGTAACCGACCATTATACTAAATGATTCTAGTCTTTCTTATTACCTCTTCCCTTCCTAGCAATTGAAAACCTTTTTACAAAATATGAGAAAAAATGCATTAAACTAAAAATTCAACTCCATGTAAATGTTTCAAGGAAAGAAAAATTATAAATGAACTATTAAGAAAATTAAATTGTTAACAAAATTCCCCAAAATGCTTAGATCTGATTTTACACTCCAATATACAATGTTCTGGATTAGATTCATACTTAAGATCAGCCAAATAATATCCAGCTAGTTTGAAAGTTTGTGCTCCACTTCATTCTCAGTTTTCACCTGCAAAACTCTAACTCTGCCAAGAGTCTGCTGCAGAACATAAATAGTGCTTTTTTAATCTGTGAAAGCACTGTTAAGTAGCTATTCTTGATTTTATCTGCAGAGACTGATGAAAATATTATTAATGTAAGTATATATCTGAGCTATGAAGAAATTAAGATATTCCTATCAGAGCTGAAGAGCTGGCAAATAAAATGCAGAATAAATTCAACACAAAAATATTAAAAATAATGAATGCAATATATAACCTTTTTTTTTTTCTTTTTTTTTTTTTTGCAGATGATAATGGTTTCTAACCTGGCAATTGCTATTCATGAATGATATCCCAAAGTTATTAAAGAAAAGTCTATGAATAAACATCAGCTTGTCATTTAAACATTCCAAAATAGAGGTAGAGGGAAGAAATGAATGACAGAAACTGTTAAGAAACTAGCAGAAATACTGATACAACATTGAGAAACTATATGTCTTTGCCTTAATTTGTATACTTCGGTTCTCATCCCTTGTGTCACAATGTATATAACACAACTGGGTCAGGTATAGAGAGGAAGAGCTACAACAGTTAAAGTTAGAGCCACTATAAGGGAATAACTAAACTGAAAATAATTTTTCAGCATTCAGAGAGGAACATATGATAAATGTAAGATCATGTGTCATGAACAAGCCATGCACTTAGGATTGTTCACTTTCTCCCGAAATGCAGGAAAAAGATTCTTCAAAGACATTGGCAGGCTTCCTATTCAAAAGCGGAGCCCCTTCATATAACACAGTGTAAATGTTGAACTGTATGCTGGAGTCATTACTGACTTCTGGAATCCATATTTTGGTGTCCAAAAAGATGTTAAGTGCACAATATAGATTATCAATCCACCCAGGGATATGGATGGAAGTATCAATACAAATACAAATACTGTTGGTTCAAGAGGTCCCAGAGCAGGACATTGCTGTGGGCTTGCTGATATCCTGAAAAAATATTTTGATTTTGGTTTTCCCCTCACTATATTCTTTTTTAGGCCTTAACTGTTGGATAGTGTTTTTGGAATGACGTTGGGCTAGATTAATCTTCTGCCTGATCCAGTACAGCCTTTCTTACATCTTGCCAAAATTAAATCAAATTTACTTAACTTTTTTGGTTTGCATTTGACAGAAAAAAAAACCAACATTGAGTTGCACTTCTGCATTCTGCCTGATTGTATTAGTGAGTTTTCTTCGGAGGCTGCTTAAGGGAAAAATGTGAATAAAAGATAAATAATACGATTTTCCTAATAGGCCTTCCATTCAACTTTTCGGCTGTAAACAATAGAAATAAGTTATCGTAGATTTGTATGTTAAGCTTTGGTTTTGCCAAAGCACCTGAACAGGTACCAAAGTGAAAAAGGTAATCTAATCCTCAAATTTTAGGATGGTTTGTCAATCATAGATATATCGAGCTGTAGTACGACAGCTGTAATAATGCTATTTACTCAGTATGGCTATTTGTTATGGCTCAGTTACGAAAATTGAATACACACAAGTCCATGGGCCCTGATGAGATGCACCCAACAGTGTTGAGAGAACTGGCTGACTTTGTTGCTTTACCACTCTCCATCATTTTCGCAAGATTGTGTCAAAGGGGAGAGGTGCCTGAGAACTGGAGGAAAGCCAATGTCACTCCAGTCTTCAAAAAGGGCAAGAAGGAAGATCCAGCAAACTACAGACCAGTCAGC